>CAJUYH010000293.1:0-16917 GCA_910591685.1 Galerucella tenella | reverse complement strand
ATAGATTTTTTTATCGTATACGCGATGGGTAGCAGTGTGTCTGTCTCTCTCTCTCTCTCTCTCTCTCTCTCTCTCTCTCGCTCTCCCTCTCGCTCTGCACACCCATTGTGCAGCCACTATTCGGATATTCAATGTTGGCGCACCTGTATGGATATTAAATTAACACTCGTAAGCCGCGAGTATTAACAACTTTGCAAAAGATTATACGAGATTATGAGCTCAAGCCAAACACGTGATTTTTAATGCTCATCCACGTTACCCATCTCCCTCCCTTCAACCACCCACCCAACACCCTCTATGACCATACTCTATTTTGACAATCACTCGGTGTATGAAAATGGAAATTACATAATTCATCAATATATGGTGCCTACAATGGCGAAAAATATAAATAACTTTTGCATTTAAAAATTTTCAATAATTGTAAATATTTCGGATTGTATTTCATTTTATAATTGAAATGCATCCAATGCAAATTGCTCTTGAATGATTTTCTATATAATGCTGACGAATAAAATGAATTCATTCATTATCTATTCTTACATATATCCATGTGTCTATATAAATATAGTATGACTGTTTATATCTATGTATATATTTATAGAGATAGATAGATTATATAGAGAAGGTATGAGCGTTGACAGCCGCTAACCCGCCGAATATACGGATGACATCGAGGTAATCCTCCCTTGCCCTCAGTCGCGCTTTGCATCCATATTGCATGTGTGGGCATTTCCAATAGTCCAACCGAGTGCACTGTGCGCATTTGCTCTATACTCGCGCTCTTCGTTTCCATTATACAATTCTCTCTCTCTCTCTCTCTCTCTCTCTCCGTCTCTCTCGCCCACCTCTCATTCGTATTCCAATATGTGCGGTATCCCATATGTATGTACTAGGTATAGAGGTGAGAGAGAAGAGAGAGAGAGAGATGGCATCGAAGCGACATAGCGCTGCGCGCGGTTTACGCCGCAACCATACTAATCCGCCGATGGATTTATGGTCTTAATCACCGATGGATTATCTTGGACAGCCACGCACCGAAACATACGCCTGCCTCTTTGCAGATAACCAACAGCGTTTGCAACTCTTTGACGTAGTTTTATATACCGAGTTTTTTTTTCTACCCTCTATACCATTCCATTCTTCAGACTTTTCATACGGCATTTTATTTCACCGCAACTTTTTTATTTTTTCCTTTTAGTTCTTTTGAAATAATTTTAAATTAACAGTGGATCCACACTGTATCTATATAATTTTACTTTTGTAAATTTTATACCAGACCATTTTAAATATGTGTCGAATTATGGGCAAATTGGAGAACCTATACGATTTACGACGAACAGTCCACTGTTTCTCCAGTATTATTTCCAATAATAATTTATCAGCGTGAAGATAACGAGGTGTCGACGGGCGAGTATTATTGCGACTTGACCATAAATCCAAATGCAATAGAGAGAAAGTGTGCAGTGTATGGCTACCTGTATATGTAATCCGTTAAATCTATATGGTGTGCAGGTCCTCGTAACGAAAGCGCGGGCTCTCTTGCGAAATGAAGAACGTTCTATGAGCGGTGTGTTGCCATTTGCAAACGATAGTTCACCATATATATATATATATATATATGTAAAGATAAAGTTAGTGGTATTGTCGCCGAAAAGTAGAGTCGAGCGGTGAGAGAGCGTATCCACGCTACACCGCAGGGTCTCTGGAACTACAGCGTTTTGGTATATGCTGTATAGTGGGCCAAAGGCAGTTGTACCAGTGGCCCGCGCGTTCTGTGCGGTTCTATAAATCCATCGAGGAGCTTACTGGCGCAAAGCCGCCCTCAGTGGCTGTGCGCACCCAACCGACCTCTCGTGTATATCCCTCTAACGGCTATATACATCTATAGATATACCTTTTACATTTCACTTCCTCTCACTCTTCACTACTTTTTACCACATTCTGCATATCTCTCCAAATAATTTTATTACCTACACATACGAAAATATGTTTTCATTTTTTTGTGTTTTTTCTTTTGACATTTTAAATAATCGTTATTGTTGAAATCTGAATGATTTTACAGTGGATTACGTTGAAATGATAATGCAATGATATAAAATATTGTTTGTGAGAGTGATATGCATATGTTTACGATGTATATGAGGTTGTGGGAGATGTTGATTTTGTAAGTGCTAACGTGTGACATTCCACTGTTTTATTTTTTCTTTCTATGTCTGTATTCTTTGGAGCTTTAAAGAGGATTGCTATGAGCATTAAAAGAATTTTCAGATAACTTTTTTTTAGAGTTTAAGAAAATAACTTTCTTATAGAGAAAGATGGTACATATACGTAGTAAATTTTTCATATCTAAGTTGTCAATCGTGCTGCCCGTGACTCCGATATATGGCGGTAATATTTCGCGATTTTATTATTTTATCGCATTGTATACTGATATAAATCAATTACTACAATTGATCGACACTTGGATGTCCATCAGATATTATTAGTTGTGAATTGTGATGAATATCTCAAATGTAATTTCGCTTATGTTAAGAAACTTTGAATTTGATTTGATCGACAAAATTATTTTCATTCATTTTACAATAAAACAAGAAAGGAATATAAATAAAATACTCACTCTGACACGTGCCTCTGTCAGACCAGTCCACATTGCAATTTCTTCTCTAGTCGCCATATCGGGATATCGGTTCCTCGCAAAGGTCGACTCTAATTCTTGCAATTGCTGTGATGTAAAGTGCGTTCGTTGTCGTCGCTGTCGTTTATTCTTTGTTCCGTCCTTGTCATTTGCATCATTTACAATGTTAGGTGATATAACATCATTTGCAGTTCGTAATTCTTGTTTCACTTCCGTTGGTGTTCGGCCACCTACAAAACAAAAATCATCTGTTTTTCTCCCCTTTTTCTTTTATTATATTTTTAAATAAATTGAGAAGCAATTCGGGTGCTCAGGTGATGCTATACATATATTTTGTATATATTATTTGGACGATTTCCCAAGTGACCAAGCCATGATTGATATAACCCATAATGCTTTTACCTCTACTGAAAGGGAGCTTACTATCAATGCGTGTGTATAGAATTTTTATTCAATCATTTAAAAAATTTTAATTGACAATTAATAATGAATAAAATTTGATTCTGTAAATTCAATATAAATAACCTGTCATATGTATGTGTATATGTATATAAAGAATGAGATGATAGTGGCAGTGGCGGTGTTGTTGAGCGCGCGTGAACGTGCCGGACTTGCTCAAGAAATTGCTCAGAGACTTAACCCTCATCCCCGTGGATTACCCGCGGAGTGAAGTGAGATCTGTCCCAGTTGTTGTTAACCAGCAATGTAAGACTAACATGGGATATTTCAATTTGCGGGGATTTGTGAAGAGACGGCTGACAGTTGAGTCTTGGACAAACAACCAACGCAAAATATCACTACATATATATACTTATAACACAATCCATCTCATTGTAATATCTTGCACTCAATCAACTCACTTTCTTACTCTCCACCTCACTCTCTATACATATAAGCACAAATTCCATTTTTATTAATCTTTATTTTATTATTTCTGGAAATTCACACTTACGTTTTCGATTGTCTGTCCTCTGATTGTTGTTTGTTGGGTTTCGTGGCTGAGCTGTAGAAAATCCTCCTGATGGTGTTGCAGGGGTTGCACCCGGTGTACTTGGGGTACTACCACCTGGTGTGTGCGCACCGTGGCCCGAGTCAAGCCGTGCCAGTCCATTATTTGGTTCATCTCGAAAGTCATTTTGTGCCCAAACTGGAAAACAAAAATATATTGTCAAGTTATTTTTACGTATTTATAAACGATGTTTGGGACTGGGAAATGCCAATTATTATGCTGTCTTTTATCTCATCATCATCATACATTTTCATATATTTCATATTCTTCTTTTATTTTACTCTTTTTTGATGGACGGACTTTATTCCGTATTTTCATGGACCACACAAAACGCTCAAATAAACACCGACGACATATCGTTTCGTTTATCGACATATATATATATATATGTATGTGCGTGTGTGTGTGTGAATGTGCTTACATTTTTTATCTCTAGAGCTATTATTTCATAAGATATATATGATGAAAACGGCATAGCTTTACCATTCACAGTCAACGCGATTTTTCCATTAAACGAAACCTAATTGTATATAAAAGTTGTTTTCTAGCGTGACAGAAGGAACTAAAAATTTAAGGTATATATATATATATATATATATATAGGTACCTATGTACCAACACCTCTGTATACATATTCAGTTCTTCTCTGAAAACGTTGTTTGAATTTTATTTGGAACATTCATTCATGATATAATTCAAAGAAATAAAATAAAAAATAAATATTCGTTACAAGTCGATTATTTGGTTTAACTAATCCAAGTGAGTGGCTCACGAGTGAGACATTAATCGAGGTTCTTTCACGCGTCTCTCGGTTATTTATCAAGCTATTATAAAGGCGACAGTGTCGGGTTGAAAAAGAAAAAAATTTTAGGGGCTGCGTTTGCGAGACCCGGTCGAGAATACGGCTGGAAAGAGACAACAAACTGTTGAAGTATTCGGAGGTATATACAACGCGTGGCATGCGACTCGAGTAGTTAATCGGTTCACAGTCGTTTAGTTATATTTGGTTACCATGCGGGCCGCTAAAGAGACGAGGAGGCGTCTCACAATTAGTCGGCACATAACTCCATGTGATTTAAATGTAAAAGACATGAACGGGAGGAGTTGAGGAAAAGTGTTATGGGCTCGTATGTCAATTTAACGGGCGAAATGCGTCTCGTGCCATTTTTTTCATTTCGTTTTTATAATCTTACTATTTGTAGAAGAGAACAGAGCGATAATATTTCAAATAGTTTTCTTATCATGACACATGTATGTAGTTATCTACACTGAGCTATCTCGAGTCTATGTTCAGGGAAACAAATACATTGGTTTCTCATTTGTCTCGAAGCGCGGTGTGTAAAGGCGGTGAGAAACAAACTAAATATATACCTATACCTGATGGACAATTTTGAGCTTGTATGGTAGTGACATGACTTGAATAAATTTTTACTATACTACATAAATTGAAAATATATTTTCTTTTTCATAGTTTAAAATCTATTATTTATTTTTATAAATAATCTATATTTATTTTTTCCACATGCACACGTTGAAAATACCTGTATTCCGTTGAGTTCTGAGGAAGGTCACTAGCTCCATTTGTGAAACCAATCGACCGATTTGATTGGATGCAACGTAATTAGGTAGGTATTCTACTTGGAGAAAGAACTGATGAACGATAGTGATGGGCGATGCGTCGTTGAGCGTGTGCCCACCCTTACTGCTATCCATCATTTTCTTTTTTTTTTTCCACGAAGATGGGACTGTATCGATTACAGTAGCGTCCCATGAGATATTTAGTTCAATGTAACATATCACTTGATACTAATGTGAAAGCTCTCATTCTTATTTTTAAATGGACACTTCGACACATTGTTCGTGGAAAATGTGAAGACAGTTAAATCAATGATAAATACTCAGTGTCATTTTACTTGTACCGGGTGTTTTGGACACGTGTTCCAGATATATTTCACACTTGACCACATTTTACAAGACTCCCATGTGATCTTCGTGGAAAAAAAAAAGAACAGGAGAATCGCTATGCTATATATATATATTGAAAGACCATCTGAAAACCCGAGAAACCCCTTCGAAATTATTCGCAAATGTTATTGAATTTTCACATGGTACAAAAATTTATTTATATTTGTACAACAATGTGAAATAAGAGGCGACACATTATAACTCATGGATTTATGAGTTGTCTTTGCGTACCGTCCCTTCAGTGTATATATATACACACACTTCAAGTTATTTTATACCAAAGACAAACCACATCGTGAGCGAAACGTATAGAGATGTATAGAGAAGAAAAGGGAGCAAGAGAGGGAGAGAGAGAGAGAGAGAGAGAGATAGAGAACGAACGACACTAAGGGAAATGAAGGAATATCTCAGCTGCTCGTAGCGTTTTTACCAGTAGGATATATTAGCGACCGCTAATCCCCACGGATTTTAAAGGCGGCCGTGCACGACATGAGACACATACTCGTTGTCTCATTTTTTCTTTCGCTCTTTTTCGTTCAAGTGTTGGTTCTCTCTTTTATTCCTGCATTCTGGAGTTGACGCACTTCATGAATGATACGTTGACTGTCAAGAAAAATTATTCCTACGAAAAAAAAAAAAAAAAAAATAACAATTTTGTTTCATCATAAAATATTTTCTTTCTACATTTATACATATCTTTATATTGTATAAGCTATATCGCATACATATGTACATGTGTGTATATACACTCATACCATTGCTGACTATACTTATATATATATATGTGTGCGGAGTCAAAATGCAATGAGAACGCGCGTCATGTGTGTGAATAAGAAGACACGTGACGCAAAAATTTGTGGGTGGTTAGTGGGGCGTATCGTCGCGGTAACTCAATGACGATGAGAGTTATGTAAGGGCGCGTCGAGGTAACACCATAAGAAGATTGGGGGCAGGGGCAGTGAATAAAACATCGCATGGCAGCTGTAACTAGCGTTAGAATATCCCACGAAGCACCCTTCAACCATTAAATTTCTTGCATGCAAATTTTTCTTCCACACGACAATTGACAAATTATTCGTCACAAAAATTATAAAACAAAAATTATTATTCGTGAAAAATAAAAGTAATAATACCTATATGTTTATTACCTTACTGGTCCACTTAATTTCATTTCTTTATATACAGATATACGATCGTTGGATATTTTAAAAGTATTGAATGTTAAAGAGAAATGAGATATGAGTGAGATGTCAAAAAAAGTAAAGTATTCAGCCGCATGGCACGAGCACCTGTGCGTAGCACGCGCGCACGCACGCTTGAACAACAGTCCAACTTCTCTCAAACTAATCTTCTAATCCTCGGCTTCCTTAGGAAGTCGTTTATTAGTCAGTCATGAGATGGGCGTTAGATTCAACGCTACGTTTCTTAAAATGTGAAATCTTAACAGTTTTTCAATGGCATACATCATAAAAAGCACGTATGCAATGTGTATGTGAATTCATCATCGCACCATCGCTACCGCCGACGAGACACTTCAGTTAAAATTATACACTCATAACATTTTACTTCATTTTCCCCAAAATAAAATCCCAATATTTTATTAGGCTACCTTAGAATACCTATATGCTATTTTCTTTTATCACTAGCTATTTGTTGCTTAGGCGAAAAAAAAAATTGAATTTCTCATTGGTTACCAAAAACCTTAGCAATGAATGAGAGAGTTGACGGATTTCATATTATTTTTTCAGTTTTTTTTTTTTTTTTGGGTTTGCTGTTATTCACTATCCGTTGGATGATACTGGCATAAACTAATACGAGTCACGCGTCGCGTCATATATATATTTATCTTTCTCTCACTCTGTTGGAAGACAAAGCGATAAAATCTTAATTTAGAGACGATTTACAGACTCTCGATGTTTTTGCGAGCAGTGTTGTGGGAATAAAAAAACGAGAAATAATAATTTACATTTATGTTTTAATAAGACTAACATATTTATACAATTTGTCACAATCACGCAGGGCATACAACAGGCATACAACACTAATAAAATATTTACTATTTAGAAATACAAGTTTAGTTTATTTACTCGACGATTAGAAGTAAAGAAAAATACAAATATACCCATTTAGTTGGATAGGGTTGACCACGAACAACTCAAACTCACGTCCCGAAATGTGTCGCAGGCAATTTGTTTAGTTTCAACTTGACTCGAAGGGTCACACGCACACATGTGTATATGGGTGTCACGTGAAATTTGAGATGACACGATATACCAAAGGCGTTTCTGGAAATTTTTAGAGTATACGAAAATCGGCAAGGGATATTATTTTTTCACACGAGTTTAAAAAGGTCTAGAGGAAATTGAGGAAAATTTCTCCAACTATATAGAAAGATTTTGTATATATATATAGATATATGTATGTATGGATACAGTGAAATTTTCTCATAGATCCGCATACACTCGACGTTCCCCTTTGTGATCACACTTGTCCCTCTCATTTCATTCCACTTTTGCTTGTACAAAGCCCATACTAAGAGTGTATATACACACAAATGTGAAGCGACGGGAGAAAAAAGGAGCTGAAGTTATGCCGTGGCAGCTGAGATAATGGGAAGGAAATCAGTTCATTTCTATGTTGATCCCTGCGATGATCCCGGGGGCCACCAGTTAGGTCGCGTCGCCAATGCCTCGCCCTCGTCCATTGGAATATGTATTGGTTCGAGCTCGTGCCATCAGATGAGAAAATCGAAGCGGAAAATCGAGCTCATCTGGTTGCATCCGTCGCTGGCTTTTGCCATTCATCCGTCGCTCACTTTGCGCCAAACCGCATTTCACTTCACCACCGAAACATATACATATATATTTATTGTGGGCGTGACAACTGTACAGGAAACCGGAAATTTGTAAACACTTGTCTTCCCGTATATTTTATATATTTCAATGAGGGTGGTCTTTGGTCACTTGTGTTCAAAAATTAACTTCATATTTTTTCCTTTTGATAAAACAACAGCGTCATATATATATTTATGATAGGCTGTATGTTTATTTAGGTGCAGTGATAGGATACAATTAATCAAAAGGATATAAATAAATAGCGGCAGTTTAATGTATGTCACAAACAGAAGAAAATAACATATTTCCCGAGCTAAATATAAAACTGGATAATTTTGTGGTATATAAAAGAGACACATAAGGTGCGCATGCAAACTCCCCAAGGGGACTCTGGCTAGCCGTGCAATTTGTCAACACTATTAGAAGAAGGCGCAAGGGTTGACTTGCTGCAGAGTGCATCTGCCCTTAGTGTTGGTAAGGCTACGTCGATAATAAAGGGGTAGTGAATGACTCTCCGGGGTTGACATCACAATACATATATATATATATGTATATAGACCGTATGGCCATCAACATTGGTTAAATATTGGGATTCGCATTGATCAAGTAAATTATAACAGATTTTCGTGGGGATCGTCCACAATAATTGTCCAACGATGTGGAATATGTAGGTGTCAAATAAATATAATACATTTATTAATCTTTGAGAATTTTTTGTTCTTTATGATTTTGTGCTTCGAAGATAATGATAATAAAACCGTTGATTCATCCATTCATACTATAAAGAAGCCAAAGGGAAAGAGAGTCCAATAACTTTTTTTTTTTTCCTTTTTCATGACAATTTTATAATCATAATTTTATCGAGCTGAAAAATTCAATTTCATCGACAAAAAAATTAGCTTTTACTCTTCATTGAACAAAAGACATTGAATTTCTTGGCTCTTATCGTTACTTTACGACCTCGTTGATCGCCAACTGAAGCCCCAATTAATTATCAGGTATTCGCTAGAGTAATTACCATTTCTTTAAAATGAACTTTGAATGAAAAGCAGACTTTATACTATGAATGATGTTACAAAATTATTATTATACTTTTCACATAATTATTATCGATTGTAGCAATGGTGCATATAAATTTAATGAATTTAATCGATTAATATATCGCAATAATTTATGTATAAATATGACGATTGAGATACAACATTTAGTGCTGTAAACGAGAGAGAAAATGGAAATAAGTTTAGAGGTGCCATTGGAATAAGATGGGGTCTTAGCTATGGTGTCGAGTTCGAATCCCGGATCAGTCTCGTCTTATCCCGATAAGCCACAGAGTTAATGAATCACAAAACAGGTGGCGTAGTTGAAGAAAAAACGCAAACTGTGACATTTTTTCACTATAAAATTGTTTAATCATTGTCACTCACACATTAAATTCAAAAATCTCACAATTTTTCCATCAACACTAATTTTTGGTTGACATAATCAAAGACAGACAGTTATCTCTGTAAATGAATAATTACGCGATGTATACTGTAAGATATCAGTGAAACAGCTCAAAAGTGACAATGAGTATATATTGCGAATTGCTGTCGACGTCGGTGAAATGTATATATATTCATTGGTGCCAAAACCAAACATCATAAAGATGAGAATGAAGAGATAAACTTGTATTACTCACCGATAAGACATTTTAACTACGCATTTGTTTCTCTCAAAGAATTTCTAGATAATTGAAAAAACATTTGTTTGAATTGTAGAACAAATGGGAAACTTACGTTTCAATTTTTCCAACGGTTCATGGGACAGTTGATGATTTGGATTGTGCAACATGGATGTGTCATGATGTGAATTTCCATGAACATCATGATGATGCATGGCACCTTGAAGATGGTCACCGTGTAGTCCAACCATAGACGCGGCGGCGGCAGCATGTTGATAATGTTGGACGGACAAACCGGTAGCTGAACCTGTCACAAGATCTTGTAAACACAGTTCTGAATTGCCACCGCCTCCACCGCCACCGCCGCCGGCGAGTTCGAGGCTTCCCCCGCCCCCGCCGCGCTCCATACTGTAGAAGGTTAACGTCGTGCCGACTGTTCTATACACTTTGGTGTCCCTTTCACTCTCCACACTCTGTACACAAATTAATTTTTCTCCTCGTCAAAATACCACCGTATATGTGTACACCCACACCTATGGATTAAAACTCTCTGATTTCAGTCTACGACGTCGTATACATGTGTATCGTAATCACAAAGTTTAAGATATTTAAAGATACACCATCAGTGGCGAGGAAAGATATCAGTTGACACGATTAAATTGACTGATAATTGAAAACAAAAATCTGCAGATGTTATTTTTTTTTTTCATTCATTTAATACACCGTTATGATTTCACTGCGATGAATTATTAATATTTTTTTTATTTTTTCATCGATACTTGTCACTCACAATGTCACAGCACATAAACTACATTCAGTTCACCATATGTATGTATAAACGTAGCTTGTATCACAAGTTAGTCACAGAATAGAGGATCGTTGATGAATTCAAAGGAAAATAAGACGGATAAAACCCCAGAGGACTTGACTCAATCACGCAATGTCCAAGTAAAGTGAACAACTGATGAGATACGACTAAAATCACGAGTACACACTGGAGCTGTGCAATTGTTGCCTCAATCTCTCTCCCTCTCACCTTCTCTCTGTCTGTGTCTCACTGCCTCCCTCTTTATCTATTCTCGGTTACACTTGTGTGTACTCATTCAAGCACTGTTTCAAAAGACTAAATATTCGCAAGCCCTCTAGTGTCAACATGCAGTATATTCTTTCAATCCCCTCTCCATAAATTACACCTTAACCGCCTGACGAAAAGCCGAATACGTTTTATTTTTCTCTCACTGTGTCACAAACATCACCTGTATATCTCTCATTTGTAAATTCTCGTATATTATATTATTCACTGGATAACGATGAGTAAATTCTGACAAGAAGCCAGAGAGTCTATGTGGTTTTCCGCGCTGATGAAAATGTGTGTGAATCGACGTTAAACAACTTGAAACGACGAAAAGGATGAAAAATGACGGCCAGGTAGGTTCTATAACTGTAGGTAGTATAGCCTCTACGTAGGTTAGGTGGTGCAACGGACACTCGAACGTTGGATAGATGGTAGGTGGGTCAATGAGGCTTAGCTGGTTGAGCCTTTCGGACTGCCTGGCGGCTTAAGTCTCTAAGTCGGGTAAGCCGTGCGGATCTAGTGGTCTTGGCTGCTGCACTGTGCCTAGCGCCCTGCTTCTGGCTTGCTTGTCCGCCAGCCTGCCTGACTGTCTGACTGCTCCTCTCCTGTTCCCGAACCCCACACGACTTTGCCTTGCTCACTTGTACGTTTATCTCGCTTCTCCCTTTGTCGCGCCCCCGTCTGTATTCACGCGCGCGCGCGCTCGCTCGCCTATGTCCGCTCTTGTGTTTAGACCATACACGCGAGCTTCAGTGCTCTACCACAACGTTTGTAGAGAGGATGGAGCCGCCACCAGCGCTGTAGATGTTTCACGTTGTCTGGCACATCTACTATTATATCCCCACTACATGAATTCAATGCAACCCCACTACGCGCGTGTCTCACGTTGCCCCACCCACCGTCGCTGTATTACTCACCACACACTCCAATACACATCATATCACACCACCCTCCTCACATCTCCTCATCTGCCGATACGACTCCTTACTCCCGACAACTTCCTTGGACTCTTCAATATATATCCATATAAATATACATACTTATACCTACCTCCACATATCATTATAGTTCTCTTCTTCTTTCTCTCTGATGCATCGCCATATATACTTGTGTCAGTGTATTTCAAAGTACCCTTGCCTCAACGCCGGGCTTTCATCAGTCATGAGACTGATGAGTGTGTAGATATATATGCAAACTCTTATATTTTATTATCATCTTTTTTTCTTTGTACAAGGCCAAATTATTTATTTACACCACCCATTGATTCATACGTAAATTGAATTAGAGCCGTATCACTTAGATATATGTGACAGATAGGAGACCTATTAACAGATAGAGAAATTTGGGACGATTACTTTGGATTTTTTTCTCATCATTTTCCGGGCAACATAAATACAGATATATCTAACGTGCATCAACATCATGATGATGGTGAGACAAAAGAGAATAAAAAAGTATGCAACAAAGGTGGTAAAAATACAAGAGAGCGTTGTGGCGGGTATACACGAGGAATGTGATATAGTCGAGATAAGAGGTGAAAACTAAAAGTAGTGAGAAGGTGACAGAGGTTGGGAGAGAGGCAAAGCACTTGGAGGCGCGTATACCCGCTAGTACATACGTCAACTCACCCGTGTACTACCTACCCTTGCTTTAGACAGGAAAAAGAGTGCCAAAATGAAGACAGAGAGGGAGAGAGGGAGAGAGGCAATGAAAAATATAAGAAATAAAAATAAGGAAAAGAAAGTGGAGAATAGGAACACAGTGAGAAATGCTGCAGAAACGCGCACAAGAGACAAATGTGTATATAGTGTGGCCACGCCCATAGCGCTGCGGGGGCGTTGTTTAACCGTTTGCAATGTTAGTGCGTGTGTGCGGATGTGTGTGGTAAAGTGGGGAGGGGGGATGAATGCGAATAGAGTATGTGTAGAGGGGAGGAATTGTTGATTTTTCAACGAAGAGAACAAATCCCAACTACCGCGTATGCTCACCACCATCCAACATATACAACTCTTTCGTTCAATTGTGAGTACATTGAGTCATTCGACATGTAATGCATTTAAATATATGCGTGTGAGTATACGAAACAATGAGAGTATAAGGGAGAAATTTATGGCTTGGGCTGATGGGCGCGTATATCATGTAAAAACATGTTACATAAATACGAAGGAAATATAAACGGCTTGCTTATTTGCAGTTATTCGCTTTATCATCATTCCCCAACTGCCACAGTATTCACAATATATTGGTTTCATGGTCACTCAGCTATATATATGTTTTCTTGTGTACATTTATATGTATAGCCATACAGGAATTACTTTTAACAATTTACGTGAATGATTGATGATTTATAGATAAGTGCTGCACCAAACTAATATGCAATATTAATTTTTCAATGTTGTAATTATGACTCGAATTAATTGAGAATTCCGTTCGATTATTACTTATACATTTTCATATTCGCTGAATAGGTATATATATATTTTTGAGTGAAGCAACGTTATCCCATAAAATAAGTTATAGCTGTTATGCCATAAACGTATAAGACAGCTATTTATCAGCTCTGCACGATTTTATGCGTTTTAATGACTATAGCACGATTTTATGTTACAAATACCATAGACGGCATGTCAATGTACGTCATCCATATATAATACATTCGTTTTATCTGTTCTCATAGTCGCACGTATACCTGTATTGTGAAAAAAAAAAATTTGCATAAAATCTATCGCACATTACGATAGCAACAGCATAACTCGCCATAATATGACACTTAATAGTGGTATTATTGTCAGTGTGTACAAGTATATTTTTATAAAATTGTTCAATTGTGATAAAATTAACATAGTAATTTTTCTTGATTAACCTCCAAACATGTCGGTATTAAAATATCGAACACAAATACATTCTATCAGTTACAGATGGTTCTATATATTTAATATATAACTTATATAGGTATAGGTTTATCAGGAGATCAATTGATGCCGACATCGCCGATCGTGTTTTATTAGTGATAGTACACGAGTATGTCGCAAACAATCCATGTATATTTTTCTATTTTCGTGTAAAATGCTGTTCTTTTAGATTTATATCAAATAGAAGTACGAGAGATAACGTTTTTCTTAGTATATATATATATATATACATTTATACACACCTTTCTATTATACGGTAAGTAATATGTAGGACAAAAAATTATACTGTGTACACATTCATTCATCAATGGTCAAACATTTTTCATATACAAAATGGCATTTCATTTGTAAATTCACGCTGAATATTTTTTTTTTTACTTCTCCAACTGCAACATATCCCATTATATGCCGAAATTTCATAGTTTGCACAATCGTTTAAAATTCGGCAGCCACATCACCATTATTATCCAGATATACAATGTAGTTTACGTCTGCAAACACAATAAAAAAACGTGATACGGTTCAATAATATCTGCGTCTACAACAAAAGTCGTTTATATATATATATATCTGGTTTATACTTTCATTATTGAGAAATTCAACAACTCCTCGACGTTTATTATTATATATGAGAAAATCGAATACATATATATATTAACTGTGTGCCCATACCGACGGATAAAAAAAATAGACGCCAACTTCCATTCGATTTTATTTTCTTTTGTTTCTTTCTATTTTTCCGCATTTTTGTACTTTTTTTTTACGCTCAAACATCACACATGCTGTAGACAAAATATTGTCCAACGCATTTCACCATTTTTACTTTCACCTTCCTCTCTCACGTATAAATATATATACAACCCTACATCTCTAGTCTATTTTTTTTCCTCTTTCTTTTTGGCTAGGAATGAGCTTTGAAACCCTCATCTCCTACTCCATATATACAGCCAAGCTGCTTGGTCGTTACGACGCTCGGTCTTTACAAATTTTATATCATTTTTATGAGGCATAAAGTCGTCGAGAAGCCTGGTGGAACACAGAATCGACGCAATGGATGAAGAGGCAGGAGATGAAGAACAGAATGAAGAACTAAAAAAAAAAAAAGAGACAAACGAATATTGCAAAAAAAGAGACAGAATAAAAGAAAGAGATAATGCTTTTGGGTCACGTGGCTGGGCGGAGCGGACTTGACATCCCCTTTCTAGTGCTGAATGTGTGGGATCGGTAGAGAAGGGAGTGCGGACTGTACCGGGTAAAGTTGCGAGTGTGAGAGGGTGCAAGTATATATATCGCATGCGACGAGAAGGCCACATATACAATACAGCGAGGGAGGATTCTCTCACTTTTATTCCCTCTCCTCCTCTCTTCTGTTTTCTTCTTCTTTTTTGATGTGTATACAGCACCAGTATATACCGTTTGTATTTTGATTAAAAAATTCTGCGGTTACACTATGAAAAAATGAAAGGAGTTGAAGCATTTGTTACAGAATATTAATGTGTTTTTATTTTTTTTTATTCAGGACAATTGTGAGATTTAATTTGGTTTATTCAATTTTATATTTTCAGTTATTTGAAACGTAGAGAAATTACGGAATTTTCTTTATATATTTTTTTCGTTTTTCCTATGTATCTAATGAAAATACAATTTTGAGATAGGAGATATTGTTTGATTTTGTTATTGGATGGAGAATAAACACCAAATATTGTGTAGGGTATGTAAGTGCATGTTTGGATCTATGGAGTTTATATCGATATATATATTTTCCACGCGAGTTCCGTAGACAAGTTTATTCTCAGTTTATACGTTAATCCTGTTTAAGATGGAAGAGTGGGCGAAAACTTGGCGTGTTTCTCGGTCGACTTGTGCGCAGCAATATAAGTGGTATAGGCTTAGCAGTATTAGAGTTAACGATGTTAACGAGTCTTTGACTCCTGGATATTTATTTTGCGGCTGGCGATATATGTATGCACATAAATAAATATCGCCATAAAAGCATAAACTCAACAACCAAATACAAAACATGTATTATTTTTTTTTCATCACCGAATTATACTAATGGACGTTTATATTTATTTTTTATTTGCATTTGAAATTTCGAACTTTTATATATAATATGTATATAAATGGATGTGTATATATATATATATATGTATATAAGGACGAATCGTCCCTCTTTTGGGTTTTGATAAATGAACCACGCAGGCTTTTATTCGATCTCTCTTCCTCTTTACCCGCAGCATCTACCCCATCGTGTTCCACGACCTCGCGCTGATTCCAGTCCATCAATTTTCAATCACAAAGAAGCCTCCACAGGTCTACTGTAGAGTCATCGTGGCGTATAGCTTCTTCTCAGGTAGTTTCCTTCTCTTTCTTTCTTTCTTTCCTTTCACCACTACTCATGCCATATATATATAACATAGATATGTATATATATTAGGGTGGGTTTCCTCTCGTACAAATATAGACCTATCAATATACATTTGTACGCATGCGCTCATATATTTATATATATATATTGCCACGGGGAAGATCTCTCAGAATAGGTGACAAAACATTTTTATAACGAAAAAAGAGAAATGTTTTAATATTGAAAATTGTATTTTTGTCCTCACTCTTTGTAAAATTTCAAATATCTGATAGAAATATTCAATTGTAAACGGTATTGAAACTCTTCTTTTTTTTTCAATCACTAAATTATAAAATTCTCTATAAAGTCTTGACATTTGTTGTTTCTCAAATCTTTATCAAAATTACTTTTGTCCAAAAAATATGTTACGTATACATATGGCTTATATTGTATGTAATGTATATATATATATATATA
>CAJUYH010000292.1:0-74147 GCA_910591685.1 Galerucella tenella | reverse complement strand
TATATATATATATATATATTTATTATTTTTTGCGTGGGTAAATGCCAGTAACTGACCCGGTACGACAATATCTAGATTAATCTGTTATACCAATAGCAGTTTGTATCAAGCACTGTCAAAGCGTCTCAATATATGAAAGCATATTGACAATTTAAAAAAAAATTTTCACCTTCTTTTTTACTAACAAATGCAACGTTAATTTATAAACTGAATTTTTTTTTATATCCGAAACACGTAATTAAGTATTGTTAATTAGTATCATTATACGGATAATTCATTTATTTCATATTCAATTATCTTTGCGTGTCAGATTGTCTATTATTTGTTTGTTTGATGGAATTTCTATCCATTAGTGATTTACGTTTATTGTTAGTCAATAAGACATTAGGAGTTTGTTTCGACATGTTTAGATTCGTATGCAATTGACATAAGCAACACTATAATTTAATTAATTTTTTTGATAAAAAATGAAAACGAAGACATTACTCATTTACTTACTTACTTTTCAATGCAACAAAAAAATATTTCAATGAAGCCTATACTTATTCAATTATTCATATACAATTATGATGAAAATTCGTCTAACAATTCTAATGATTTCAACTTTTCCTTGGCATTTTTTTTTTTTTCATCCGTTCATTATTTATTGTATTGCACGAACCTTGGTCCCTCTAAACTTTAGCTTTATCTTGAGATGTAATTATTCTCACAGGAGCTACAAAGGAGATGAGTGTTTCTAACGTAAGAATTTGTAAATTAGATTATCACTGAAATAAAGATGTGAAACTTAATGAAATAATTCGGTAGGTTTTATGATAACACTTGAAATGATATCACTACAAATTATTAAACGTGCATAGAACACAAATACTACATAGCGCATCATAATAATCAATAAGAGAAAACGACATACTCTTACTTTGCTGAGGCACTTTTGGATAAAAGTGCGAAGAAAACGAAACAATTTAATCTAACATAATAGAACATGCCTTAAACTCCAGCACTCATGTGTATATACGGTGTGTGTGTGTGTGTGTGTATGTGGGCCATGAGTGCATAACTATATAACTATATATATGTTAGTATTAAATAAAATCATGCAATGTATAGTTTGAATATTATTTCTGAAGTAATTGGAAAAAGAAAGCTTGTATTTCATTCATTTATGATTAATTTCTACCGTAATCCACGGTCCGATGATAAATCTGAATTACCTTAAATTAACACATTTGGCTTTTTTTTATTGAATAACAGGGAAATTATATTACTTTCAATTTTTTTCTTTTCTGTTGCTTTTGTTTTTTTTTTTTTTTCCTTCGCTTGTCAGTGGAATTACTTAGGGTACGGTTATATTAATATGAATAAATATGATCGTCTCGTACCCAGCTTGCCTTGGGTCATGACTTGAAAGGGCATGTTGAAGTACTCGGGGTTCCAGGGCAAGATAAATTGCGCATAGGCCGACCAACACTGCAATCGCCATGCTTATCCAGCACATGTAGCTTGCTGCTTTACCACTAGTCTTCATCCATTTAGGTTTGAATGTAGTCTCTATAGAACAGCCTTTCTCGCTTGATCGGGCCAATTGTACCAAATTGTGCTCTGCTATAGCACGTTAAACATTACATATGCTTAACTATCAAAACTCTGTTTTATTTTATTTCAATTATCAGCACAATAATCCAATATTATAATGAGCTGTATTTTCAACTTAAATACTATAAGGAATTGTTAAAAAAATATTAGCAAAGAAGTTCATTCCTTCTCCAATAGAGTGCAGAGCGTTTGGATTATTATTTTTTTCCATATATTTATTATATTTATATAATTAATCAAAATCGCCCTCATGAATAATGAATTGGTGATGGTTGACGCATCCCAGAATATGAAAGCACGCCGGGTGAAGATAAATAATAACCACATGTTTGCATGACTATAAAATTTAGACTATATATATATATATATATATACACACAAATACACACATCTATATACATATATATATATATATATATAAATATGTATGCCTGCATAATTATTTAAATGTCGTTGGTTCACAATTGATATATTATCTTGATAGTGAAAAGTAATAGCCGATAAAGAAGACAATCGTTTCCTCATGACAAGCTTTGTTTTTCCTCCTTACCAAAAAGTACCTCAACAAATAGGATCAATGGATCCTTATCCTTTTTCCCAAATTTTTTTTTGTTATTATTTCATGCAACACGAATCATGCAAAAACATGCTCAAAGCCCTCGCAATAAAGTCAATGACATATATCAGAATTTACTTATCATATAAAGGTAAAAAAAATGATAAGAAATGTATGTTTAAGGACAGAAAAAAATGAAATAATAGAAAGCACTGGATTTTTTTTAACATAAAACGTTTCCATATCTCTCAACGATCGTAAGAGATGTCGAAGATGTATTTTTTTTTTCTAGGATTTAATTCCAGGAATATTTAAAGGAGTTAATTAGATTTGTTTAGCAGGATATTTACATCGCTTATTTAGAACTGTTAGCTGTGAGTGAGGTACCTTGGTCATCTTCCAAAGGGGATAGCTCTGCCCCCTCGTGCAAAGCAACATCCGAACCACTCGAGCTGCCAATTGTTCGCCTCTTGCTCAATGATCGTCTTGTTGGTCGTGGTGAACCCTCACTATCACTGTCACTCGGTAAATCGCCATTTTTAGCAAAACCTGTTTCACCTGAGCCTGGTGACGTGTCCATTGAAAATTGTCCTTGATCCCAATTATCGTGATCATCACGCGATCGCGTTGACGATTCCCAGGAGCTCTTGGTGCTGATTGACCTCACTGTCTCTCTGACTACAGTACCCGATGCATTTTCCTCGTTAATTTCTCTCTGTTTATCGTCTTGCGACTTTGTTAAAGGCATTTGCTCCAATCCAGTGTCTTCAATGATTTTCGTGGTATACCCAATTGTTTTGACCTGATTTTTATGTTTGTCTATATCCATTGAGGGATCTATAAGTTCATGAGATGATTTCGTGATCTCCGAAAATTCTTCTATCTGTTTTGGTACTACACATTCAGACACTATTCTTGTTACAGTTTTCGTATAAGTCATTTGATCTGTTTGATCTGTAGGAAACGAGTACGAGATCACGTCAGATATGTCATTAAAGTTGTCAGCATTTGGAAGTAATTCAGAAGTCCCTACTACTTTCGTAACTATTTCAGACTGATTTCTTTCTTTTGTCTTGACTGGTATTCTGCTTTTCTGACTCGATTCATCAACGCATGAGGAGGAGTCTGACGAAATGGACGATCGAGACTTGAGTGACACCCTGGCCGGCTCTGGTATTTTGGACTTGGGACTCTTATAATTTAGTTGATTATGATGTCGAGCTGGATGATTGGCGTCGAGCTCGAGGACGAACTCACGTTTGTTCAGAGACGGTGATGACGATGATGATGATGATGATGACGATGACTTGGTGGGGTGACGAGGGGCGGGAACGGGTTGCTTGGTCGGAGCAGAAGTAACATGCCTCTCTACAGTCCCATCAATCTCAGCCGAATCATGCCCTGACCCATCCAAAAGGACACGGACAAGAACAGGAACAAGGGCATAAAGCACATTGATATACACTAAATAAATCTCAACTTTCTAGTCCAGCTGTAAATATTAGTTTTTTTTATATGCTGCTGTCATATATTCAATCTTATTTGTTCATTTTTCTCACATTATCATTTTCTCTCACCGTCTGTTTAGGCGCCGTATAGAATGAGGAGAGATAGGGACAGTAAAAGCAAGAGTAAACAGAGGAAGTGTGGAAGAGGAAGAGGAAGAGATAGATAGTGAGAGAGAGAGAGAGAGAGAGAGGAGGAAGGGGAGAGTGGGCGGGTGAGCGAGAGAGAAAGTGAAGTTAGCCTCCATCAGTTGACTTAGAGTTCGGTTCTTAGTTGGTATCATTATTGCGTTAGTCAATATTTTTTTTTATAGAACAAAAATCACAGAAAACACTCATTTGAACGGTGTTATTAGAATGCACTTCACTGAAAGCGCACACTATTTCATAATGAAATAAATTCATGGATATAAAAAAGGTAATATTATTACATACAACATCTATATGAATTTTTGTTCGTTAATTTTTCAATGAAACGCATTCATGAAGTATTAGTGTGATAAGCGTCAGCAAGTGCTAACTATGGAAGATAAAGCTAAATATAACTGAGGGTACCAAAATAGTTGAAATTACTCTAACGCACTGATTTCGTTGGCTATGTAGTATTACACCTAGTATTTATCAATTAATGTATCTGCATTTAATATCATTGAAAGATCGCGACGTGTTTGTGTTCGAACATGTTGAGTTTTTACCTGGTTTGGCTGTTGCCATCGCCTGATTCGCAAGACTTTGGGCTCGTTTCGTCGCTTCCTCGGTCACATCTGGAAAAACCCGCCAAAAAAGAATATGAGTTTTAAACTAATTCAATATATGTTGTACATTTAAAGCAGTGATTTAAACAATGGTGATTAGGATGAATTGATGAGATGTTCCCTGTCCATATTCATTGAATCGCATGCTTCGTCAGACCGTGGGCTTTCCTGTTAATTAAATTTCAATGGCATCACTTATCGCGCGATAATGAACTCGTTATTTTTAATCACTATTATTTGGGTTATTGATTCTTTTTACGCGGTTTTTTTCTTTTGTATTCGAGATTGTGGAGAGAAGAGGTTTATGGAAAATGGTGTGTAATTTATAGAATAAAAAAAAACGGGGGAATGATAATGAGTTTATTCCACAGATTTCACAGAGCAGTGTCGGTGATAAAAAGCTGCCTGGGAAAAATCGTGTAAAAAAATTCACAGAATCAATATCTGAAAACATGCATTAAACTCAATTAAAAGAGAATAACGAAATAAAAATTATTGTTATAACGTATAAAAATTGCAAATCAATTAAAATACGAAAATTAATTACATTTATTACTGCAAAGTAACAATAACAAAAACAACATCTCCTTTCATTAATATATGTGACTTTGCAGTCCAAAATGATTTGTTCAAGGTGGAGCCAACTCTGACAATTTATGTAGGGTTTATTGTCATTGTTAGAATATCTTGAGCAATAAACAACGATAAAATTTTACTCAATGACGAACTTGTAGTGCATGATATCTGCGTATTGCAATTATTTTTCCACACTGCCAAGAAGACAGTTAAATAGAGGTAATAAAAATCTTAATGGGTTAAAAAATATTTTATAAAAGCATTAAATAACTTAACGAAAATTAGGTTTTCATGTTACACATTGCTGGCATGTAATTATAATATATGTATATATATATAACACAATCAATCATTATTTTGATGGTACCTTTAATGCTAATGTCACCGAACTCGTCGGGGCTGGGTGGCGGGCTCGCCGTTGCCGTCCGCACAGACTTTGTTATGACTGTGGTGACGGATTGACGTGCGCGAGGCTCGAGGTGCCCTAATTTATTCGCAACATCACTATCATCAAATCCGTCAATTGACGTTGATGATGTCCCTCCCTCGAATCTCACTACCCTAACTTCATCTACTTTCGCAACTTCCCTTAATTCTTTCGTTGGACTTATTTTTTGTGGAATGCGCGACACGGATTTCATCTTTGATTCAGAATCCGTTAGACTTTTATCCTTAGCTAATTTGTCCAGAGGACCGAATGACTTTAGCTTGACATCTGACTCTGACTTATTAATATTTAATGTATCGCTAACGCGAAGCGGGGAAGATACGTCGTAACTACCGGACGAATTATACTCTGTCGATTCCTGTTTTGTGTCTTTCCAGAATTTCCCTGTTGCATCTTTTATGTTTTCTGTTGCATGATCAACTTCTTTGATAATCTTGTGTGATGTGGTTTTTGCACCTTTAACTAAACTTGATATAACACCTTTGGATTTTCCTTTACTAGATTTGGGCTTCTCTGGTGAGCGTTCTAATTTACTATCACCTTCAGGGACATGATGTTCTAAGACAATATCAGAAGTTCGTGGTTTTAGTGGTATTTCTGTGTACAATGTCGGACTGTCAGCATTATGGTGTACAGCTCTTTCTAAATCCGCCGTCATCTGCTGTCTCATAACTTCTTCATCTTCCAAAAGATCAGTCACAGATTTATTATCTCCCAAAGATTTTGTTGTTTCCTCGGTTTCACGTCGCGCATTTTGTTCCTCCTCTCTGGCTTCATCTTTCGTTTCATCCCAAAATTCTTTCACTTCTTCCGAGACTTCACCAACTGCGTGCTTCGCGCCTTTTATAATGCCTGAAAAGAACCCACCACTCTTCTCCTTCACTTTTTTTTCGTCCGTCTCAATTTCAGCAACATCGTTTTTGTTATCCTGTTTGTCCATATCTACTATTTTCTCAACTTTTTTTATACTATCCTTCATTGCTTTCTCTCCTACAATATTTGAAGCAGTTTTATCTGTGACGTCCTTAATAGATGTTGATAAATCAGTAACAGCATTTAGTGCTCTGTCTTTCTCTTTCTTAGTATCGTGCCCTGTGCCACTCAAGAATTCGCCAGATTCATCTGGCATTTCATCACTTCCATGTTTAGGTCCTTTGAATATACCAAAAAACATACCAGTACTCTTCTCCTTGCTCTTCGTCACCTCTTTTTCATCATTATCAGTTATTGTCAGTTCAGAATCAACAGCGACACCAGCTACACCAGTTATTTTGTCTTCCACAGCTGTGATGTTTTTCTCGATCTCGGTACGAATACCTACTTTAACCTTATTGATATCATCTCCGATCTCTTTAGCTACATCTTTACTTGTTTCAACCGCTTTCTCGGCACTAACTCCAATTTTCTGCTCAGTTGTCTTCACAGCAGTGACGATAGAATCATTTCCAATTGTCAAATTTTCTGTTGCCTGATTCATCGTTGCGTTTGTATGATCAGTGACATCATTTATCGTCTGAGAAATCTTTCCTGAAACACTTTTTCCCATCGTTTGAGTGTCAGCAATCACTTTGTCTTCAACATTTTTTACAACTTTTGAGGTTTCACCAGCAGCACGCTTCATCTTCTCTTCTTCATTCTTTGCCTGCTCCTTTGTCTCATCCCAAAATTCCTTGACATCTTCGGACACCTCTTCAACCGCATGCTTGGCTCCTTTCATGATACCAGAAAGAAATCCGGAACTCTTATCTTTTATTTTTTTCGCTTCTTTCGTTTTTTGTTTATTAACATCTGCTGAGTCTATGGCTGTTGTTACAATGTTTTTGGGTTCCTTAATAATAGAAGCTTTATCTTTTTCAACACCCATTTTTTGATTATCTTTTGTTACGTTCACTACCTTTTCTGTTTTTTGCACTAGTTTCTCGTCGACATTTTCACCATGGTCTATATCTTTCGCGATTGAAGATACATCCTCTATTGCTTTCATTTTGCTACTGTGTACGTCATCCTGGACACTTTTCGCAAGTTCTTCAGCGGATTTTTGAATTCGGGTTTTTTCCTCAGATGCTTCACATTTTGCTTCATCTAGAAAATTTTTAACATCCTTAATCGCTTCCTCTGATGCTTGTTTGCTACCTTTCAAAATACCAAAGAATGTTCCGCTTGTTTTATCATTACTCTTCTTCGTCTCTTTTTCAGTTTTGTGATGTGCTTTTCTTACGACTTCACTTACGCCGTCATCACTAGGAACTATATTTTTTTTTAGCTCTAGTTTTGGACTTTTTTCTGTCGCTACAAAGAATTTTTCAACTTCTTTTGTTGTTTTATTTTTAACGTCATCCAATGCCTTCTTATCTACTTTGCCAACTTGATGAGCGTGTTCATCTTCTTCTCTAGCTTCTGCTTTCGTTTCGTCCCAGAATTCTTTTACTTCATCTGAAACCTCATCAACAGCATGCTTCGCGCTCTGAATAATATTTGAAAAGAACCCTGAGCTCATTTCCTTATGCTTTCCAACTTCCTTTTCAGCGTTTTGTTTGCTAGAGGCGGCCGACTCTGTGACTGCTTGAGTTCCATGGGGCATTGATTCGGTCTCAGTTTTGACTTCACTCACTGTTTGCGTCTTTATCTTGTCGGCATTCATTGCCGCTTTTGTTATTACCTTCTTGTTTTTTTTTGTTGCCTGATCTGCTGGTTCGAGTTGGTATTTCGATATAATATTCGTAGAATCAATAACACCACCTTCAATGGCACCAATTGTCTGTTTTGGTTCGTTCTCTACAATTTTCGATTCTTCGGATATGTTTTTAATAGGTTCAGACATCTTGTACGCAATATCACTTTCAAGTTTTTCAATATCTGCGGATGCTGTTTCCTTTGCATCTATCAAGAATTTTGCAGCATCATTTATAACATGATGAGCTTTCTCTTCCTCCAGTTCCACTCCTGTCTTCCCATCTTTCACGACGTCTTTAACATCCTCTGCAACTTTATCAGCTGTGTGTTTAGCGCCCTTGAAAATTCCAGAAAATAACCCTTTACCTTTTTTTATATCTTTCTCAGCCTTGTGCTTAATTGTTGCCGTCGATTCAACCACTGTCCTAGCGCTATCGGTTATTTTGTCTTTAACAGCCATAGTATCGTCTTGGAGCCCCTCAATAATTTCGTGGGTCTTGTTATCTAATGCATTAGTTGCTTTCGACACGTCCTTCACGACGTTTTTTCTGACATCTTGAGTGTTGTCTTTCAGTGCTTTAGTTTCTTGTTCTAATTTAGCCTGAATTGCTTTTGCACTGTCGGTAACCGATTCCGTAGCACCTGTCACCTTATCAGTAACAAGTTTTACGTTTTTGGTTATGTCTTTGTCGAAAGCATCTTTAACCAGTATGACGTCCTCTCCGACTTTTTTTGCTGTGACATTTGCTGTTCCTGCTGTTTTTGAAGCCGCATCAGAAATAGCTGCACCAGTTGACTTCACTGCATCAGTTAGTGCATCCGTACCGATTAACACATTCTCTTGAGCTTTATCTTTAGCTCTCTCGGCGCCATCTGCGATTTTTTCTACGTCTGCTTTAACATCGGTAACTACTTTATCTTTAATGCCTTTGACTGCTTGTGCTGCTTCTACTGGTACTCGTTTTGCTCGTTCTTCTTCTGTTTGTGCACTTTTTTTCGTTTCATCTACGAAGTCGTTAATATCCTCGGTAACTTTATCAGCAGCGTGCTTTGCACTTTTAAATATTCCAGAGAATAAACCTTTGCCCTTTTCTTTGGTTTTTTTCATTTCTTTATCGGCTTTGTTTTTCATATTTTCCGCAGAGTCAACCACAATCTCAGTCGCATCATTTATTTTCTCTTTAATAGCATTAGCTTCTTCTTTACCCTTCTTCATAATTGCTTCCTTAGTTTCATGAATATCCTTGACAATTTCCCGTGCACTGTCATCTACTGCGGTTGTTGCTTTTGATGCACCTACAGCGATCTTTTCACCGGCGTCTTGAGCCTTATCTTTCAATGTTTTTACTTCTTGTTCTATTTTACCTTCGGCTAACTTTGTGCTATCTGAAATTGATTCAGCAATACTCGGGAATTTATCTGTAAAGAGTTTTGCCTCTTCCTTTATTCCTTCTTGAGAGGCATGTTCGATCGCTTCACCTCCTTTAGTAACTCTTCTTGCAGCATCGTTTGAAGTTTGTGCCACCTTTGTTGCTGCGTCAGAAACAAATAAAGCAGTTGATGTTGCGGTATCAGTCACTGCATCTTTACCAGCTATCAATTTTTCATTTACTCTGTCCTGAACTTTCTGAGCAACATCAGCAACTGTTTTTACGTCCGCTTCGATGCAGTCAACTGTATTGTCTTTACGATCTTTAGTTGCTTGAATTTCTCTCTCTATTGCATGCTTAGCTTGTTCTTCTTCCTGCAAAGCTTCTTTCTTTGTCTCCTCTACAAAATCCTTTATGTCATCAGCGACTTCATCAGCAGCATGTTTAACACCTTTGAATAATCCCGAGAAAAAACCTTTACCTGTATCTTTGATTTTTTTAGCTTCTTTATCAGCTTTCTCTTTAGCACTGACCGCAGAATCAACCATAATTTCAGCTCCATCGTTTATTTTACATGCCTTGTTATCTACTGCTTCTGCTGCCTCAGACGCACCTTCTGCAATCTTGTCACCAGCATCTTGAACCGTATCTTTCACTATTTTCGCTTGTTGATCTATTTCAGCTTTAGATTCATTTGTGCTGTCTGTGATAAATTCTGCTGCGCCCGTTAATTTATCGATAATGAGTTTCGTGTCTTTTTTTGTTCCTTCATTGAAGCCACCTCTGGCTGCTTTACCGTCCTTATCAACTCTATTTGCATGATCGTCAGCTGTTTGCGCAGACTTCATTACTGCATCAGAAGTAGATGAAAAAGCCGACTTTGCAGATTCAGTTACCGCATTTTTACCATCTACCATTTTTTCATAAGCTTCGTCCTTAACTTTGTCGACAGCATCAGTCACTTTTTCCATGTTTGTTTTGATACCGACAACCACCTTACCTTCAGCATCGTCAATTGCTTGAACTACTGTTTCATCGACATGCCTGACACGTTCTTCTTTTTCCCGAGCTTCTTTCTTCGTCTCGTCTAGAAAATTTGTGATATCATCAGCACTTTCGTCAGCAACGTGTTTAACGCCTTTGAATAACCCCGAGAAAAAACCTTTCCCAGTTTCTTTGACTTTTTTAGCTTCCTTCTCAGACTTCTTTTTAGCAGTTCCTACATAATCAGTTACTGTTTTAGTTTCTTCGCTTATTTTGTCTTTGACAGTTTTAGCGTCATCATTTATTCCTCTACCAATTGTTTTTGTAGCTGCCCGAACGTCAATGACTTTGTGTCCCATATCATCCAGGGCTGCAGCCGTTTTTCCTGCATCCCTATCGATCTTATCTCTTAAGATTGTGAATTCTTGTTCTGCTCTAGTCTCAATAGCTGTATCGTTATCCGCAACATTTTTTGGGACATCAGTCAATTCATCTTTAACGCGTTTCTTGTCTGTCGTTATTCGTTTATCAACAGCGTCTCTGGCTTCGTTGATGTCTTCGCTGACTTTAGTTCTGATATCTTTTGTTGCTTTAGATGTAGTGGTCACTGCATCAGCAATCTTTTCGCCAACTGCAATAACTGATTCAAAAATCGCTGCATTAGTTGATTTCACTGTATCAGTTACTGCATCTTTATTCGCCACCAGTTTTTCTTCAACTTTATCTTTTGTTTTCTCAGTATTATCTATAATTTTAGCCACGTCCGTTTTGATATCAGTAGCTACTCTGTCGTTAGCATCTTTAATCACCTGTGCTGCTTCTTCCGGTGCACACTTGAATCGTTCTTTTACCAGTGCTTCTTTTTGCGTATCATCCATATGGTCTTTAACATTTCCTGCAACTTCATCAGTTACATGCTTGACATCTTTTGCAATACCAGAAAAGAAACCACTACCTTTCACTTTAGCTATTTTTGCTCCTTCTTCAACTTTGATTTGAACTTCTCCAGCAGATTCAACTGTCTCGTTGGCTGTCCCTGTGAACTTTTCCCTCACAACTTTTACATTCTCTATAAAATCTCTATCAGCATCTTTTCTTTCAACAATTTCTTCATGAACACGTTTAGCAGTAGCCTTCATTGTAGTATCAGGGATTTTTTGTTCGATCACTTCATTAGTATCAGTCACTGTTTTATCAGATGTTCCGACAGCATCATAGGCTGATTGTCCGACAACCACTATTTTATCAAGTGTCTTGTCTTTCATTTTACCAACATCATCAACAAGCTTCTCTATATCATCAGTGATTTTCACGCCAATGCGGTCTTTTTCCACTGTTGTATTGGCGGCAGCCTTATCTGTAAGATTTTTTGCAGCGGTCGCTGTTTCCGAAGCTGCCCGCCGGGCACGATCTTCTTCTTCTGCAGCTTCTCTCCTGGTAACATCCAAGAATTCTTTGACATCATTCGTCAGTTCATCAGATGATTGCTTTCCTCCTTTGAATATTCCAGAGAAAAATCCTTTGCCTTTTTCCTTCACCTTTTTTGCTTCCTTCTCGACTTTGTGCTTAGTACCTTGAGTTGAGTCAGCTATTGTTCTTGCGCTATCACTTACTTTATCTTTGATAATCTTCAGATCTTCTTTCACTTCCACCTCAGCTATTTTTCCAGACTGTTCGATACCTTTAGCGACTTCACGTAACTTATCGTCGACTACATTATCTGCCTGTCTTACAGCGTCACCTACCTCTGCTACTGCATTATTCGTCGCAGTCTTCAATGCCCTTTCTTCCTGTTCCAAATTTTTCTTGCCAAGTTCTACAGCGTCATCAACGAAATCTGTTGCACTAGCCAATTTCTGTTTCAGCATTTCTACGTTTCTGTCGAGTTCTTTATCTCCTATGTTTTTAGCTTCTTCAATATTTTCCCCAAGTTTTTCAGTAGTTTTTTTCACAGCTTCCGCCGTTTCCTGTGAAATCTCTAGGATCGCAGCATCAGTTGGTTCCGTGACTTCCTTACTATCCAAAAGCTTGCCTTGCACTATATCATTAGCTCTTCCAGTAGAATCTGCAACATCTGTCATAACTTCTGATGCCTTCGTCGACATTTTCTCCGTCGCCATTTCTGCATTAGCGGCTGCTTTATCTGTAACATCTTTAATATCCTGGGTAATACTCCCAACAACTGCCGATTTTGTTTTCTCAATTTCTTTATTAGTTTCATTTGTCATATTTTTAGCATCGTCAGTTACACCATCGATCGTTTGTTTGGCTCCTTTAAAAATACCCGAGAAGAAACTACCAGCTTTAGCTTTACCTTTTTTCACTTCTTTCTCAGTCACATCCTTGGTGGTCCCAATGGATGTTCCCACTATTTCAGTTCCTTTCACGATCTCCTCTTTCACCTTCTTATTTGCTGTTGTTATGTCTTTATCGACAGCTTCTTCTAATTTTTTGGCCTCATTATCAATAGTTTTCGCAATATCTCTAATTTTTTCAATGTTTCCCGTTTTTGCCTCACCAATTATTTCGTCTGTGACTTTGACATTGCCTACAATTTCATTTTTACCAGCAAATAATTTGTCTTCTGCTTCTTTTATAGCCAGCCCTTTCTCATTAGATGCTTCACGTTTGATCTCCTCCAAAAAGTCTTTACCATCATCAGTAGTTTCCTCTATAGAATGTTTAGATCCTTTGAAGATGCCTGAAAAGAAACTTTTACTTTTTTCCTTAGCTTTCTTTCCATCCTTCTCGATTTTATGTTTAAGAGTTTCAGTTGATTCAATGACTGCCATTGTCCTGTCGCTTAATTTCTGTTCAGCACTCATGATATCATCTTTTATATCTTTCACAGTGTGTTTTTGAATACCACCAATACTCTTTGCGACTTCGCGTGACTTCTTATCAACAGTTTCACCGGTTTTTGATACATCTTCGATAATCTTAGTATTAGTATCATGAGTCTTATCCTTCAAACCTTCCATCTGCTGTTTTGCTGTATTCTCAGCAGCTTTAGTATAATCTTCAATAGATTCTGCACTTCCAGTTAATTTATCATTGATACGTTTTGTGTCTTTTTTGATTTCTGTATCCAGCACATCTTTGGCTGTTTCAACACTTTCATTAATGTTTGCGGAATCTTTTGCGGTTAACTTAAATGCATCAGTTATTAAATCCATGTCAGTCGCAAGTTTCTCTACAACAATCGCTTTAGCTTTCTCACTATTATTTGCAATTTTATTCGCGCCTGTTATGATATCAGTATCTATCGTATCTTTAGTATTTTTGACTGTATCAACCGCTTCTTTTATTACACGATTGGCATGCTCTTTATCTTTCTGGGCTTCTTTCTTTGTTTCATCCACAAAATCCTTGGCATCCTCCGTGACTTTATCAGCTGTGTGTTTAGCACCCTTGAATATTCCTGAAAACAAGCCTTTACTCTTTTCTTTCACCTTTTTGGCTTCTTTCTCAGTTTTGTATTTAGTGGTGTCTAGAGCGTCAACTATAATTTCAGGTACGGCGCTTACTTTCTCATTAACAACCTTCATATCTTCTTTGACTTCCCTGATAATGTCTCTCTCAATGTCGGCAACGTCCGTGGTAAGTTCACGAGTCGTCTCATCTGCTGCTTTGACTGCATTTGATACATCATTGACAACATTTTTCGCAGTATTGTGTGCCTTGTCTTTAAAACCTTTAGCCTCCTGCTTTATTTCTGTTTCTCCTTTTTCCGCACTGTCTCTCATAGATTCTACAACATCTGTTATTTTATCTGACGTGATTTTGATATTTTTCTTTATTGTTTGATCGAAGGCATCTTTTGTCGCTTTTTCGTCCTCGCCAATCTCTTTCGCAGTCTTCTTTACACCTTGCGCTGTTGTTGTTGTTGCATCAGAAATAGGTGCATGAGTTGCCTTTACAGTATCAATTGTTACGTTCTCACCAGATATAATTTTTTCTCGAGTTTCATTTTTAACTTTTTCAGCGTCCTGAGCAATTTTTTCCATACCTTTTTTGAAGTCAATAGCTATCTCATCTTCAGAAGGTTTCGATGATTCACCCGCCGATTCTGCTGCATGTTTCACTCGCTCTTCTTCTTCCATAGATTCTGCTTTCGTCTCATCTAAAAAGTCTTTAATATCTGTCACAACTTCATCGGATGCCTGCTTTACACCTTTAAATAATCCAGAGAAGAAACCTTTGCCTTTTTCTTTAGCTTTTTTTGATTCCTTTTCGGCTATATCTTTAACTGGTTCTGCTTCTTTGGTGATGACCTCAGCTGCAGTCGTTGCTTTCTCTTTCATTAGTTTTGCATCATCAATTAGCTCATGATCGCTTTTTTTAGGAACATCTTCAGTAATTTCATATTTTTGAGTTGCGCCAATTGAAATTTTTTTTTCTGTTGCTTTAACAGTATCAATGACGGCATCCTTGGTAGCAGTGACTTCATCCCGTAATATGTCCTTACATTCCGTGAGTCTTTGTAAAACTTCATCCTTTTCCATCAGCACATCAGATGTGTGATAGTCTTTCACATCTTTTGCTACGAGTTTCGCATCGTCTTTTTCTTTTTCAACTGCTTTTTCTGTATCCTCAACCGATTTTTTAACGTTATCTACTGTCTCATCAGTCGAATGTTTTACGCCTTTGAAGATACCAGAAAAAAAACCTTTGCTTTTTTCTCTAACTTTTTTTGCCTCTTTCTCCATTTTATCCTTTATTTCTTCCGCAGAATCTGCCGCTACATTAGCTGTGCCAATACCTTTGTCTTTCAAAAGTTTGGCATCTTTTTCAATTTCTTTCGCAGCCGTATCTTTGGCTCTCTTCACCTCATCTCCAACCTTTTTAGTTGAGTTAATGGTCTCTCGAACGGATTTGTCAGTGCTTTCAATAACATTGTCCTTAATAATTTGTGCAGTTCCTGCTGCAGTTTCTGTAGCCTCTTTGGCAGCACGACTTGCCTTTTCCTTTTCTAGTTTTGCCTCTTCTTTTGTCTCATCCCAGAATTCTTTAACGTCATCATGCACTTCATCAACCGCATGTTTAGTTCCCTTGAGGATTCCAGAAATAGTAGTTGAAACTTTATCTTTTATTTTTATATTTTCTGTCTCTGCTTTTTGTTTAACAGTATCAGCTGAAGCTGTAAATGGCTCCACGTCGTCAGTTCTTTTAACTTTCGATCCATCAAGAACTTTCTGCACACTATCATTAAAAGTATTAAATACTTTATTGGTATCAGCACAAATGTTATCTGTATTCTCACGTAGTTTAATTTCCACTGCTTTCCCGGAATCCACAGCTTGATCTTTACTATGAGAAATGTTTCTCGCGATTTCATCCGCTATGATTTCAACATTGACAGAGGCCTTATTTGTTAAATCTTTCACATCTTCTGCAGCTTTCTCGGCGCCATGTTTCGCTTTTGTTTCTTCAAGTTTGGCTTCATCTCTTGTCTCATCCCAGAATTCTTTGACATCTTCCGTCACCTCTTCAACTGCATGCTTGGCACCCATGAATATTCCAGATAAGAAACCACTTTTGTCACTCGCTTTGCCAGCCCTGTCATCGTCTTTTGCTTTTTCCTTTTGCTTCTCATCTATTTTAATTTCGTTTTTAGAATTAGGCAGCGGTGGAGCTGAAGGATAAGGATATTCGTCCATGATTGCCGATATATTCTTGGTATCATTGAGGAACTTAGCTGTTGCAATTCTCAATTCTTCATCAGCAATGTCAATTGGCATCTCGGTGGATGAAGTCTTTTCTTTCGATTTACTTCTACTTCTGGAATTACTTTTAGGACTCTTGAAGATTCCAAATATTCCTCCTTTATCTTGCTCCTTTGTCTTCACGTCCGAATGCATATCATTAGATGGCGTATCTTCTGCCTGTTTTGGTCTTAGTGTCTCTCCAGTCTTCACTGAGTCTTTGAGAGATTTTCTTCTCGGTGTATCGGTGCTTCCAATGATTTCAGCAGTCATTCGCGTATCCTCTAAGAATTTGGATGTAGCTTGTCTCAATTCTTCATCACCACTATCGAACGATAGTTCTTTAGATGTGCTTCGTTCTCGCGATCTACCTTTTTTTTTACTTTTCAGCTTTGGACTTTTAAACATTCCGAAAAAACCGTTGTTCCTCTGCTTTGCTTCATCAGCAGAGTCTTCAAGATCACTGGATTTTCTCTTTTCTTTCTTTTCCAATTTTTTTAATACACTATTATCCACATGAGCTTCAGGCTTTACTTCAGGAACTGCTGTGGAGTGAATGGTTTCTTTAGAATCGTCTATGAGTTTTACTGTGGTAAGAGTTTTAGTTGTAATAGTCGTCGTAGGAATGTCGCTCTTCACAGACGATTCTGTGATAATATACGAAGCACCGCCCAACTTATCTTTAGGTACATCAAAATGCGTAGTAGAAGATGTCATAAATGTGTCTAGTTCAAGTGTTTTTGCCTGCGATAAGGACTTTGACGTATCTGCTTCAAACATTTTGTCAGACGCTCGCTTAGTATCATCTAAGAATGCTGCTGTAGCAACTCTCAGTTCTTCATCACCGCTGTCGAACGAAACATCTTTTGATGTATTTTTTTCTTTCGAAGTGCTTCGTCTTTTATCTTTGGACTTTGGGCTTTTAAAGATACCAAAGAATCCTCCTGACTTTTCTTTAACCGGATCGATGGAGTCTTCAACATCTACTTTTGTGGCTAATGCAGCCTGTTTATCATCCTCTGTGTGGGTTTTGCCAAACTTGTCGGTTATTTTAATGGTATGTTTTATGTTTTTTTCAGGTGACGTGATTTCTTCACTTACCCGCTTTGAATCATCATCGATGGATTTTATTTCACTACAAATTGATTTTTTAGTGTCATCAATAGTCTTTTGAGTTTTATAAATAGCTGTATCGACTTGCTCCGTTGTTTTGTTCAGTTCTCTTACTGTGTCATCGATGGCGTCCTTAGTAGATTTCATTCCATTATTTACGCCATTTACAGACTTTCCTTTAACGTCGTCGACGTCTTTCATAATTTTCTCATGTACGGCATCTACTGAATTCTTTACATCCTGTACAGTAACATCTACATCGCTTTCGGCCTTCTTCGTACCTTTAAATAGGTTGGAGAAAAAACCATGTTTTTCTTTATGTTCATTAGGTTCTGTAGACGTATCTGGCAGTTCTGATGTCTCATTTTCCGATTTTGCAACGTTAGTTACGATTATTTCTGATTGTCCATTTACCGCTTTTATAACAGGTTCCTGTGCTCCTGGAATAAAAGCTTCGGCACTTCGTCTAGAGTCATAAAGAAAATCTGCTGTAGCCCAAATTGGATCCCGTTGTGGTTCCTCTTCCGGTAGTTTGGCTGGACAAATACAGATTAACTTTGTTGAGTCAAACTCTGGATACGTGGGCGACATTTTATGCTCCGATTGGTTTGCAATTTTCCTTGTATCGTCTAGGAATTGTCGGGTTGTGGTTCTTATCTCCTCATCACCACTATCGAACGACGTCTCTCTTGAGCCCTTCGATTTTCCTTTCTTCAATTTTGGAGCCTTGAAAATTCCAGAAAAAATACTGCTCTTTTTTTTCCCATCTTCTTTAGTCTGTTCTGACGGAACATTATAGACACTGTCGTATGCAGACTTTCTAGAATCTTCTCCAGACTTCTTCGATTCTTTAGCTAGTTTTGAATCTCCAACATTCTTCATCGACTCTCCAGACTTCCCCTTTGATATAGATTTTGTTTCCACGAACTCCGAAGTCTTGTCTGCCACTTCTTTATCATCCTTCGATAATTTTTCCTTTTCACTCGCACTTTTATCATGAGCCGACATCAGTTCAGGGTCAATCGCGACCCTGGTGATGCCTTGGGCTTCCACCCTGGCACGATTGGTTGGAACGTTTGTATCAAACGCAACCATCTGCACTTCCGGCTCATCAATTGATAATTTACCCGTACTTATTGACTTCTTTCCAACTATTGTATCACCCCTAACGATAGTTTTTGTCATGGCAATGTCGCCAACATCATTCGACGGTGCTGACTGTTGTTGTAATGTCTCTGGTCCAATTACAGGATCATGGGTTCCAAAGAAATGTATTTGACCTGGTATCAAGGTTTCTTTTATTGTTGTAGTCTTAGTGGTAATTGATGTGGAATCGGGATGACCCTTAGATGTTGTGACAATCGTCTTCGAAATAACTTTTCCGCCGCGCGAATCATCAATAACTATACGTTCCTTTTTAATCAACGGCTCGACAGACTCTTCCCCGCGATCTGACACTTCCCTCAACATAACATTCTCAATATTCTGAATTAAACTTTTATTGTTACGATGACCTACAGCACCTTCTGCCTCTTTACCCGTGTCACAATACACACCCGACAACCCCTCCATTGCTAATATCTCCTTCTCTTTCTCGGCGTCTTGTATAACACCTGTTAATTAAGTATTACAACATTTTAGGCATGTCTAAAAAAAATGTAATAAAATATAATACACAATTGATTTTAATTATTCTTGTTGGTTTTTCGTTGGCAGTAAATTGCATTTAGTCAGTATTTAATCATTGTCAATATATTATTTGATTAGCTAAAGCTTTAAATTATAATTGTGTGAATATAATTTATCAGTTTGCTATTAACGATAAGAACGAGAGGTTAAAATATATCCGTGTTTTATGTGCGCAAGTGTTTGTGCTATGGAGCAGCCATCCCTCTAGTTTTGATATTTCACTTGTTCCATCGTTTTTTTCTTTCGAAGTTCATATGTACACATCCAAATATACTTAAACTTTATTATATTTAAAATCAAGTAAAAGCTGAATTTCTATTACGTATGCTTAAAGCATTCAACATAAATGCGTTATTAGCTCACACTATATCATCATAATTTTTTTTTACCAAATACGAAGAACAAAAATCGGTAATGATGATTTGGTTTGATTGCAGATCGTTGGTATTTTTTTTTTTTTGTATTTTAGTTCGTAACAGAAAAATTCGTAGATGAATCATTTATTAGCTAATATAAATTCGATTTAACGACATTGTTTCAACCCTCTCTGGATATGCAGTAAGTATTCAGTACAATGAATCTTCATTTAACATTTGAGTCTAATATAAAGTAATGATTCGAATAACTAAATTGTGACTATATTGTTATTAGGGCAATTTACATAGAGAACAAATGGCAAATACATATAATACATCTACGCTAAACATAATCAATTAATCACTATACAAATGCACCGAGTACTTGATCCTACCAACAAATTTCGCGCCATGACGTTGGTGCGTTACATTCAAGAAATAATTTTGATAATTCATACAAATTTTCATTTCCGTGAAACCCATCACAATTACATTAAATGAGACGTCACCGTACCAAGATTACCGTACATATGAAAGACATAAAAAAAAATTAACCTATTTGATCTACTCACAATTGAGGAATGCTCACGAAGCAAAACGAAAAGAAAAAAAAATAGATTAAAATGAGAAAATTACTCTCTCAATTAATAAAATGACAGCTGCTCCGTGCGCTCATACAACCAACTCATGCAACGCCAAGTATCGTACTAACTTGTCTGCGACTTTGCGTTCAGCAAAATCAAAAATATTGCTGGAAATGAGAAATAGTTGTAATGATCGATAAGGAGACAGAGAATTAGGAAAATAGTGTATAAATAATTATTTGCAAGTTAATGTATCAGTTCTTTTATAAATAAGTATAAATAAAAATGAACCGTCATCGGCGAAGCAATATGATTAATAGCCATTCTATGATGATAAATCATTCATGACAAAGAGTCATGTTAAAAGCAGAACGAATAAAAATTTTAAACTGTCAGTCTTCAAAGAAGAATCATATGAGATAATTATTGGAAGCCATATTGACTCATATCAGCAATGACTTCGAAATATGACCTGCGGCTGTGTGAAGAAATGATATTAATAGAATGTATATGTTAAAAAATTAATCGGCTTATAAACATTGAGAACGTAAAAGTTCTAATGGTGCTATATACATTATTATTATTAATCGAGAAAAATGATCGAATATGCATAATTGACGTATATAGAGTGCGGAAAATACAGTTGAAGGCAAATCTGTGTAACTCTATCGTGTGCAAAACCATTATATTCACTCTTGAGGCCATTGAAAAATTAAAAATTGCGGCAACAAGAATATCGTCGTTATCAAGCGCAATGATTATGGTCAGGATCTCATAAACGACTGCCAACTTGAATTCGCCTTTTGGCAGTGATAATCCGTGTAATAATCTTTGTCATTTATTCTTTAACAATTATGTTTTGTCATTTATATTTGATAAATACCCCGTGCCTCTGCAGTATTTGTATATGCGCTTTGGCCGATCATGCTATGCAAAATTAATAATTATTGATAATAAAAGATAACATACAGTTGTAACAAAAGAGAAAGAGAAAATATTGAGAAGAATTATTATGCTCGAAGTGCCGAGCTAATTTTTGAATGAACAATGTTATGTGCCCTGCTTGCAATTTTAGCGAAAAAAGCACGGTCCCCCAATCCCACGTTTATATTAAACAGTAATTCATATATGTTTTAAAATTCATCGTTTAAATATTTATAACAGTAATGCTCATATTTATTTCTATTCGTTGTAAAAAAAAAAAACAAAAAAAAACGAAAGAAAATCGAAAAAGCTGATATCGTTTACTTACCAGTCACTAGTCGATTGGCATCTTCAATCACCCGTTGTCTATTCTTATTATCATCGTCAAAATCGTCTCGCGTTCTCTTCGTCATTGTATCCGTAACAAGACATTTGTGCTCGAGGAATTCTGCCATATCATCACCAATATCTTTTTCCTCACTTGCGTATTTATCTTTTATGGGAGTCGAGGTACCGTTGAACACAGTGCCATTGGTGATTGTTATGTGCTGTTGCTTTGCTGTAGAGTGCACAAATTTTTGGGTGTCATATATAAATAATATAGAACAAAACAAATTACAAAATCGACTCAATTAATTCAATAACCCGGAAGCAAAAAGATATTTTTGATCATTAATGATATTTATAATGACAGCTGAATTGAAGAATATTAAATATAGAACGCGGTGAATGCAAAATGTTATCAAGGTCAATAAATAATTCCTTTAAATGACAGGAATATCATTATGCCCACTGAACTCAATTCGAATTATCTCATATTATTTCATGTCGATATTTTTAAACACACGGAATCTAAAAAAACGACGAATAAAACGAAAATATAGAAATAAAGAGAAAAAATGATAACAACCGTGGTTATTTGTTATATAATATAATTTATCTGCTGCGCAATTCCAGCAGAATACATCGTCAAACAAACAATGATATGAATGAAGCTCTGCGTGTTATGCTGTGATTCAGTGCATTCGTATACTCTCACTCTTTTAAGCGCTTGCTCGTTCTTTCGTCATTTACAAACCTGCGCCAGATCGTGAATTTAATACGAATCGTGCATCACTGATTTAATTTCGTCAGATGACATCATACATATTATTTCTTCTTGATGAATGCGTCGCGAACGCTGTCTCATCAGTATTATTAGTAATCAATTTCTCACAATATTTTATGTGTCATTTTAATTTGGTATAAATAATTGTGATGTGATTTATAATAAATAGATAAGAAATATAAAATCATAAAAAAAAAGGGAAGTTGTATAGACTACTTACTGCGTTTATGCGGCACATTTCCGACTTTACTCAGTTCTTCAACGGATTCAAAGTCCTGTTAATAAGAAAGATACAGCGCAACAAAGCGCCCAGTTAAAACAATTATCGAGAGATTGAAGTAATTTAACATTGACTCAAATAATAGTGGGAAGTGAATAATGAAACGCATAACTTAGTGCGCGCGATCATTTGTGGCATCAAATCTATCTACACAATTATGTAATATCCCGTAGTTAAAGCGGGATTATTACTTGGAATTTATATGGCAATCAATTGAACGAATTGAAAAAAAGCATTTTTAATTAAACTACTTACTCTCATACGATCTGGCTCATCAAAATCAAAACCACGTTTTTGATCTGCCAAACTGCCGTCACGTCGTAATGAAGAGTCTCTCGAGGGTCCCAATTCCTCTTTAAGCGAATCGAAACCCGGCTGATCAAGCCGAACCCTTGCCACTGCTTTTTCAACATCATCCGTCACGAGTTCCACATTGAATATACACTTTTTCACTATATCCTCCCGTCCGATTTTATTTAGGGCTTTCTCTAGCGTGTTTCCTGCGAATGAAAAAAATAAAATGAAATGAATCACATAATGAATGAAGATGTATCGTGGCTACCAAGTCACGCGTAAATGCTCGCATTCAAATCTCGCCAGACGTTGAACACTACTTGACTGTATGATGGACACCATGCTACTCTTTAATAGATCAATTCTTCATTTTTTATTCTCTCTCTCTCATCCCCATTCTACATTTTCAATCATCTTATCTCATTACTTCTTCGATACTAAATTGAAACTTATCTCTCGATTGAAAACAAACCTGGCTCTTGAGTTATTTGCGTTCGCGATGGAACATGTCTGTTAAATAATAAATGGAGTTCGCTGGTAAAACCCGCAATCAACGGATTCTCATACGCTTGATAGAGTGATATGAACATTATTAACAGTTAATTCTCAATATAAAATAAGACAGTAACAATTAAAATAGGAAAAAAACGAAATAAAATTTAATTGCACTGGTATAACGATATTGAAACGGCAACTACACACCACCTTTGTTTCACGACAAGCATCAAGCTACTGACACTAAACAGTAAAAGTTGTTATTTCTTATTTTGATAATAGTTATGATGTAATTCGCGTGCCATCGACTGCGGCAACATGATTTAACATGGGGAGAAAGACATACACACATGCATAGATACATCCATACACGCGCTTATACACTCGCGCTCACACACATGCACACACACATACACACACACATGTACGCAAGGTTGGAACATGTGAGGCGTCGGCCCGTGGCATCCTCTCATATATTAATTTACTATATGTTGTTGATGTCCTAGGCATAGTAATGCGCTTGATGACATCATAAACTACGCGTTTACAAAAATTCCACACAGTTGAATCAAACACGTATATATTCATCGTGTGCACCTTTTATATATACATATATTTGATTTGATACAACAATGCATTTCAATCATATTCCGCTTATATTCTATCTGTCGTCCTTGTTAAGACTGTTAAATAATTTTTTTTTGAAATAATTCTTTTTTATATTCGTATACATAACTATAGACATACTTATATTTATTTTAAAAGTTGATGAGGAAGGTGAAAAATTCTTAATTTGTTAATGATGAATGGAACAGAGAATGTATCGTGGTCAAGGTTATAATTTCCTCATAACGGTCATTTATCAGTGTGAATACAATATTTATTTTTACAATTAACGTCATTATCGCGGGATGAAAAAAAATGTTTTCGCTTTTTTTTTTCCAACATTGTTTGTGCATTGTATTTCGAAATGAGTATATTACAGAGAAAAAAGCCCACTCACCAGTTGCTTTATTCCCATTACTCTGCCACAATTTGAACATTGCTGCAGCCTGTAATGCTGGTTTGCCCGGATGCTCATTTTTGATTTTATCCACATCAACCGGCAATACATTGAGCTCTTCGGCAAGTTTCTCCCAATCTCGGTCTAGCAGATTTGCAATATCTGTTAATCGTATAGTTGCTCTGTGTATTGTATCTGGTCGACCTGTAAGTTTATCAGACAAACAAATAATATTTTATAAAAACTATATAGAAATTAGAACAAGTTTAATAATTAATGTCAATTGTTTGAGTGAATTACTCACTTATTCCACCATCACGTAAAAAGCTATAATTTTTCGACAATTCGAGAAGATCCAATTCAGAGTGACCAGTTTCCGGTGAAATCTTTTCTGGTAATAAAATATTGAGCGTACAAATAGGCGTTTGAGGTGGTTCGCCTTTAGCCACTTTGGGTTCGCTCATAAACATAATTCTTCCGACCATGTCTGCTGCATCAGGATCCTTGACTCTCGCAGTGAATGGCACTCGGTTTTCTTTAAATGCCCGGAAGGGAAGTTGAAGTTGTTCGCCACTCTTCATAACTGGCACGAGGTTACCAGCAAATTCCATGTACTGGGTCTTGCCCTCAAGCACTTCAACGTCCCGACTTTTCGCTACTTCCGTAAAGTGTTCCTGGTGCTCTAGCGTCTTGTCCTCTTTATCATCAGTCATGCAAAAGACACGTAGCCTGGCTTCAAGTGGGTCAACACGTTTAGCAAACACGACGAATCTAAAATTTTATTTTTATTGAACAACGCCATTAATTTCACGTGGGCATTTTTAGTTCCGGCAACATATTGTTGAAGATTGAATAAAATATAATTACTTCGCCATAAATGGTACGTGGGTAGCATGTGTGTAAAGTTCGGTAGCCATTCTTGTTGCCTCCGTAATATTTCGACAGTCCATGAGCCAAAATCTTGCTGAAACTGTAGTGGTAAAAGAGACGCAGTCCTTGACGAAGGTGAGCGGTGTCGAGCCTGTTACATCCTCCCAGACCGCCCGTGACTGACCCCCTGAACGACATACATGCCAATTCCAAGAACATTATTAAAATATGTCTGTGATGAACAAACTCCAGTGGTAAAAAGTGAATATGTGTAAACAGAGATAATAATATACTGAGATAAAAAATTGAATACATAAATAAGTCTCATAATTAAAACAAATAGATTTGTGCACCATGAACAATTTATTTTGTTGCATACTAAGTTCGCACATTCTACATGATGTCTTTAATTATGAGAAATTAATCATTTTTCCTGATATTAAATACAGTTTAAATTAATCAAAAACGTAAATCATAATAAAATTCAACAAACATTTCCCTAATATTTCGTATACATTTTGAATAATTATTTGCATAATTATGTTCAGTTTAGTATCAGTAAAGGTTGGTATATTCTGTATTTAAGTTCAGTATTTGTTGTATATGTGCCTTATTGTTATGTGCTTGGTATCGATGAACAAAAAGAAAATTAACAATAAGTGTCACTGATATATGATATAGCACGTGAAATCATAGATAAGATAATAGATAGAAATAATTACAGAAACAAAAATGATATAAATAAATTTAACGTTTTGATGAAGCAATGGGCGTGAAAGGCAAATAGATAAGCGGCAAAATAATGAAGCCGAATAGAACGAAATAAATCAGTGTAGGCTCCGAAAATTATAAAACTACTATTTTCTTCAGTCTATGTCGATTAATAAAAAATCAATTATGGTTTGATACACTGTATACTCGATATAAATTGTCGCGTGTATACATTATAGTAACTTATTTATTTTTCAACTGATACGAGAATACTGTTTAATAAATATTGAATGTCGAAAAATGGTATCCAAAATAGACATGAAGCAAAAAATCCCGTTGCAATATAAATTTCCATGAAACAAAAAAATGTCAATAAAATCCATCTTGAAAATGCAACTAATCATAAGAAATTTAGTATTCAATTATTGTTAACAGCTTTTTGACCTAAGCAATTACCAGTCAAACGAATTGTGCTGAAACAAAAACTATCCAGTTAACCAATCAACAATGATCTAAATATAGTTTAAACAAAAGGAAAAGAAATTTGTTTTATCTACATTTAATTAATGATCCATACCTAAATGACTCAATCCTAACAATACGCAAGCATTAACAATGAATCACAACAAGATAATGTATACAACAATGGTACTCCTTAACACGTTCTTTACTTTCTTTTTCATTTTTATATATATTTTTATATTTTTTTTATTGCTGTTCTTCTAATTTTCCCATTCAGTTTTGATTTATGAAACATACAGATGCCATCTAGCCTGCAAATCTCTGTTTCATGAATAAACAAATGTATATTATAATTCCATCAATACAGCTTTATCTACATTGAGGGAATGAAATTTAATCTTGATGTATAATTGCTCAGTTAGAGAAAAAAACTGTGAATGACGCATTCATTGCACAGAGATATTCCAGACTAGCTGGTTGCCGCTTTTTACATTGTTACGCGCAAGCATATATTACCAGTTATACTGCATAAAAGCCTCAATGTTGGTGCGTCCCCTGAGTATTGATTTATCATGCCCTTATTTGCTGCTTGCGGTACTGGTATCGTTAAAGTAATTGGCTTATGGAATTTTCTACGTCTCGGCTCAACAGTTACAATTGGTGATACGGCCACTCTATTGCCCAAAAGTTTTGCCACCAATTCAGCCGGTATTGGATGAGCCTGTACAACAAAATCATCATTTATATTATTAAATAAAAAATTGAAATAATTTTTTATGAGATAGGAAAAAGAACAAGGTATTTCTATTACCTGAAGGCCGACTCGGATTTTTTTTGTAAGTGCTGCTGGTGGAAAGACAGCCTGCACTTGAGGTACTGCTGATGATGAAACAGTACCGCCCTCCGGACCAACAGCGTGAACTTCCTGTCTCACTCGTGAGACTACCGCAAAGTAATGAGGAAAGTCAACTGTGAGAATTCGGACGATACGTGACGTTTGGAGGTCTTCCAGCTGGCTTAATTCTATAAAACAGATGTGGGACAGAATGAAGAACCAACATGTTTTACGCTATGTAACCAAATTGGAATTTTTTCCCCTCAATCTTCTTTGGTTGATATTTACCTTCACCTTCAAAGCTCTCATTAAGCACATCTTGAACGGCCTCTTCACTCGCCTCAAGTGTATGCTCACGCCAGGTTTCTCCATTGTCTGATCGAAGAATAACAATTTCTCTTTCTTTACCCCGAAGTGAGGCAAAATGCGGCACTTCGATGATAACAGGGCTGAATGTGATAGATGAAATATTTTATTAAATGAAATATGTACAAAAATTTAATTAATTAATTTTACCCTAAAAATTTGGCGCCAACTGGTCCCAGCTCAAGTATTCGACTCGCAAGTGCCTCGCCTTCCATCAATGGTGGTGGATTTGTTAACTTGTCTCTTTTGAGATATCGGCAGGTAACTCTCATTGGCATTGCTGCCTTCCTTGGTGGTACAATGACACGTACGCCACTGTGGCGACATCCTCGCATTGCACCGCCACGTGCGTCCACCAGGAACGAAACCAAAAAGCTGCGTAATATGATAATAGCTCAATGAAATGTAGTATATCGATGAACCCGGACACTTCCATACGTTGTATGAAAAACATTGGCCATTCGATAAGTAATTATACTTTTTTTAGCTTTAATATACATAATTCTTCTGAGAATTTTCCGTTGAAGAATTGCATACCTCTTGTTTATGCATCCAGGAAAAAAAAAATATATATGTGTATATATGTAATTATTGTATAAATTGAAATGAATATACAAGAGAACTTATTTTTCCATATCTGATTGGACTAGAATATCAAAATATGATTCCGAGAGATAAGTTCATTTAATACTGAAGTTTTGATTAATGAATAATAAGTGATAAAAAAAAATTGTAATAACAGCGAGAGAATTATTAAAGACAACATTCCACAATTTCCGCGATCATGTATGCGCACTATTCATATCCAAGACGGTATTAAAAGAAATAATGCAACTTTGTACATTATGCATATTTTCGTGCATCATTACACTTTCCCAGTGCTCTCGACGTAACGTATCGTGGCTAATATTAAAAATAGAGTTTGTTCATGAGTATAAAATTAAATATAGCTGTTAATCGATCACTAAAAGTTTTATGTTGTATTTCGTTTTGCGACTAATGTGAATAAATAAGAAATGTCATTATATCAACTATACAAGCGAGATTATATTGAAGAAAATTTCGTGGCCATTTAATAAATTCCTAATTAGTTTTTGCTGTGTGCACAGTGTCATTTATTTATTTGTGCGGTGTGTGCATAACTTTAGTCCACAATCATGTAGGCGTGTGTGTGTGTGTGTATTATTCTGAGTAATATAAAAATAGATTAACGCATATGTGTATAGAGTATTGAATGGTATGATGACTTAATCGTGAGTGAAGCGAATGACTCAATGATGAAATAGCTAATTATAAAAACTGCAGCGTTACTAAATAACAATATATAATTTACGGCAGTGATAACTATACTACACTGAATAACAATCATTTTTATCCTCACCGTGAATACATATTTTGAATAGTTTTATTTTTTAATTATTTACTATATTATTGTGAAGGGATAAGCGTGTAACATATTGATATGTATTCACTGCCACCCGACTGTTGCTAAAAAAGGCAAAAGGGCACATGTATAAAGTAAATACTTCTAAATGAGCAGCGTTGAACAGCCACTACATTATAATGATAGAAAAAAAGAATATTATATGGGTGTAGTGCAGAGCAACCAGCAAATATAAATAAATATATGTGACGACTTGGGAGTTTAACCAACAAAAAAAAATACAAAGAAAAAGAAAATAATGAAGAGATCTTAGTTGCCACAGAACAATGAGTTTGAAAAAAATAAAGTGAGGCGGAGAAGTAAATTTCATCAATTTCACTTACTTTCTCCATTGTGGAATTCTGCGAGTAGCGCAAATAAAATAACAGAAAGAATCGGAAACAAAATAAAAATACGCGTTAGTATTTGTTTGTCGATCAATATTAACATATAAATATGAATACGATTTGTTTTTCCTTCAATGAATATGAATAAAATAAACATGAAATGTTTATGGCTCTCTACTATTTTTGATAATCAAAGGCACTTTATCACGCTTGTCATTGTTAAACTGCCTAAATACATAAATGTAAAAACAATAATAATTATGTATTATAGTTGAGATTTGGAATGCAGCATTTCACTCACACTTGTGCAAGGTGATCGAGAGGCGAGGGTAAATAATGATGGGTGTGTCGCAAGCTCAATATCAAATATCACAGAAATAATAATTCTAATAATCATGATAGTAGCAAATAAGTTATATTAATAATTAAAATAATATCACCAATAATACTAATCATTTAATTGATAGGATCTCAATGTATCAACAGTCACTAGAAGCGTTTTTTCTGTTAAGCAATCCTATTTACGTAAACCTTCAGAATGGCGCGTGATTATGTTATTGTAGTCACTTTTTATCCATTACATTCTACACCACGCGCACTATAGGAATCAGAATTTTACTGAAATCATTACAATAAATACATAAAACTCCCCAGACAATTCGAAAATCTACAAAAAAAAAAAAAAGAAAAAAAAAAGATAGAAAGGAACTACAAGGATGATAATATTGTAACCGAAAATGAACTTCAGTTAAATCTTTTTTGAATAAATATTGTGTGAAGTTTGAAGCATCAATGAATAAGTAAGAAAATACAATTAAAACACCACAAAATTGAACTGAAGACTGAGGAATTAAATGGATAGTAAGTATACTAATTTAAATAATTTTGAAACCCATTGGCCGAAAAGTTGAAGAGTAATTGAATATAAAATAATTTAAAATATAAAGATATAAAGGTGGTACCTGTCCCTCCACATTCCTTGTCCTTTTGGTACGATACCAAGGGCTGCCAGTGACCAATTTAAGGACTCTAGTGACGGTCTAAGTATTGGAACAGAACTCCGTGATAATTACGTTCAGGATACACATTTTCTAAACCGTGCTCATGCGTCTTGCTTTAATTTCATTTATATATATATATATATTTTTTTTTCGAACAACTATATATGTTTAGGCATATCTATGAATCACTTGTATATGGATACACCTTCTCTAAATACCTCTTTATTTCATTACACGTGCAAAGATGTCTTAACTCCATATTGTATAAACACCAAACTTAGTTTACACAACAAAAAAAAAAGAAAAAAAAAGGTATTCTATTCTACGACAGTGCTTACTCAAAATTCTGGTGACAGAGCTAATGATAACATGAGAATGATAAAAATTAATTAGTGCGATTGTACTAATTGAAATGATTAAAATAAATATTATAATAAATTATATTGTAAAGTAAGTGGAACAATTGTAATGAAATATAATATTTAAATTATTTGCAGTTGAACTCGATATGCGAATTAAATAAATGTGTAGTCAATTTCATTAACAGTGTGTGAATGTTGCGACCGCGTTAACAATCGAGATTCGAGTGAAATAAAAGAAAAACTGGGACAGAGCACTTGAAGAAAGTTCACGCGACGTCGAGCACCAAAGCGTGTGTGACTTGGTCTCTTTGCAACGTCTGTATTACGTAGTATATAGAAGAACAGTACAAAGTAAGAAGAGTTGGACAGTGAGAGAGATACAGTGGGTGAGTAACTGAGATAGGGAGATGGAGTTAGTGAATGAAACGAACGCACGACAACTGAATGAACTCAGCGGTCACACCGGTATTGAGCATGGTCGTATGTGACCGGTAATGGTACTTGATTTGTATGCATAAAATAGAGCGCTTGCCGAGGATTCTATAGTTGGTAAGGGCCTCACGCACTGCCCGTCATTTGTACTCTACGAATAAAATAGGATATACGGTTATATCGTATATGATATTATTATATACTATATAATAATATCATACACTATATAATACACATTCACGTATCCAGCGGTTTTATTTTCTAACACCTTTATTACGATATTGTTAGCTCGAAAGGATTTTTCTTAAATCTAAACTTTACAGATACTCTCTGTTGATTTTAATGGTAAAAGATAGTATCCAAGGATAAAAAATTATTGTTATAATTAGCAATAGAAATTTATGCGATTAATTAGTCATGCCAGGTATTGCTGCACACACATACATTCAATTTCAATTGAAACAAAATTCAATTCTTGTCAAATAATTAAAATCAATTCACTTGTGGTCACACAATTGCAAATAAACTAGACAAATTTAGTGGAAGATTGAAGAAGACAAACAACAATACAGAAAAAAAAATGCCACTACGTTTGCATTTATTGTCACATACATTCATACACACACACACTCACACGCGAAAACGCACCCCCATATCACACGCCATAATACACAACATTATTGTTTGGTTATTAGTCAATTGCAGTATTTCACATAGACACTTCATAAAAAAATATTAAATTTATTTAAAATTTGATGTCGAACTCAACAAACTGTCATCGACTTTCATTTGTGGCTATTGAAAAACCACATATTTTTGAGTGCAGATAAAATTGTTTTAATGTCATTTGTTTCATTGTATGAATGATAATTAAACATTAATACATACCCAACATGGACTGGATGCCTGTGAATATCGACATTGTCTGGTTTAAGATTTGCCGCATTGGAGCGTTGATAATTATCTTTCGTCATTGTATCCATTACAATGGCCCCTAAAAAAATACCGGAAAGTAAACATTGAATCTCATTATCGATAAAGTTAAACGGAAGAGAATGAGAAAAAAAAAGAAAGAAAAATATTATTGGCGAGAAGGGTTAATGAGACTTAATCGGCTGACCTCCGGAATGTCGATTGTCCCTCTCATCGTCAGTTACGTTTACTCTCATTGAATCGTCGCCCATTGACTTCATGTCATCAACAGTCATATAACGATATTGCTGTTGGTCGCTGAGCATCGGATCTTCGCCTATAAAAATCAATCGGTAAATAAAGCTGAATAAATTTAGACATTACAACATCGATGACAATTATTGCAATTATGAGTGTTAATTTTTGATATGTTACAATTATCGATAATACTTATAATGTGGCGGTAATTATTGTTTACCATGAGCTCAAATACATGGTAACTGGATATACTTTAATAAAGATGTTATCATAAGCAAATATAGCAGCAGTAAAGGATAGAGAAGCATAATGGCAGTTTATGATTAATTGATATAATTCATTATACTTCCTAGATACTTAAACATATGAAGTCGCCATGAAAATAAATGACATCAATATGTAATTGGATATGTAAGGAAAAATTATGGTGAATGAGGTGGTTTTGTTTAGTAATTTTTCTTTTATACCATCTCGATATGTGTATGACGTGTATTTCGAAATTCATAGTTAACGACTTCCTGCCTCTGCTCAATTCAAGAAAATAAACAATCACAATAGACGCGGCATTGACGATAGTTTATATTACAATATCTGGCCGTCCCAATATAGCTGATTGAATTCATTCCTGCGATCAATAAAATGAAAAAAAAAAAAAACTTTGATATGCATTCAAATTCACCCACGGTGTCATCATTATAATCTAATTAATATCACTATCTGCTGAATTATATGTTTAAATAACGCATTAACGAATAGGTCAGGAATGTGAAGTCGGTGATGCCCCAATTGACCTACGAATTCGCTCTGCCCACGCTCACACACTCGCAAAGACAAGAAGTGATGGAGACGTGTGGAAACGCGAGTTGAGGAAAAAATAGAAACAAATAGTGAGTGAAGAGTTGCATACATATAGACGATGGAATGTAGAATTACTAAAACGAATTTCAATATGTACTTCAATCACGCTATATTCACAGCTCTTAGTTGTTTTCTCTGTCAAACAATGAGTCAGTTGGCACGTACTTACAATAGCAATTCTCGTGCAAGTGTTGTCAACCGGCATCACTAGTCATAGAAAAATGTGCGACGCAATAAAAACATGTAAAGGCACACACCCAACCTCGTATTAAACGTAAATATTTCACGCATATATAATATACTAGTCAAGGCCAGTGCTTTAAAGCTCAGCTTCCAGTGTTTCATTTCTTCATAATCTTGTTACATTGCAACGATTCAACTGCTATGTACACTTTTAAACTCTTCTCATTTATATACTCGTGAATCGATAATCTTATCGCTATCAATCGTGTAGCTATTTATTTTCTATACTGTAACAGTCGATTCTCTTTATAAAAATATGATTAATCCCAATGCCATTGGGGCAATGTTATTCAAGCTCTAGCGATTGAAGAACGTAAAAGAGCAGAATACATTTTTTCCTGCTATATTCTTTACCTAAATTCATTTTGAATCGATTGTCAAATAATTCAGGATGAAAAAATATTAATTTGCTCTCACGATTGACCTCTACAACTATCAATAATCAATCAATCATCTCCAACTTGCGATACGTATATCTCATTCTATTTAAAAATGCGTATTCACACGATATTATAAGTGATGGTACGCCGGATGCATTATGAACCATTTATAATTATTAATATTCCACATTCTTAATTGATATAAATTCATTTAGCCGGGACATTGAATTATATATGATTAATTTTCTAGCACAGTTGTTGCCAACTTCATATTCAGGGTTTTCAATTCAACGGAAAATATCTCTGGTCATAATCCTATAATTAAGGATAAAGTCCATCGTTCTTATTTAGTGGACCCATGACTGCTATATCCAACATAACATACATATCCAGCAGACTTTCAGCATTAAATGTATTGTAGATTTTTGCAACTGTATGATTGTATATATGAGCTCTACCTGACCCAGATGTATGATATGAATACCAATCGCTTCCTTCATTCGTTTTAACGATGACGCGCGCCTTAAAGACCATGATGTAATCAAATTACTAGCGTTCATTACATTATTTGCAGGAAGTGCATTATGTACATATATGAATTGTTTTTAGAGATATTAAAACCTGTATACCCATGATGCGAGAAATGAAAACATAATTCAATTCACCAACGCGACGCGTTGTTAGTTAGTGTTTCAATTTCATATTTTCATTTTTAATGAGATTTTGTTAATGGTAGCAAAATAATGTTGCTAACATAAGTTGGAGCATGTATGTACAAATATATGAACGACAATGAAAATATCGTCTTTACCCGAATTCGAATGGAGAACTTTCTAACGTTCAGGTTCAACTGACATAAAATACTCTAATATTGACATTCCCGTGCCGTCTGTTTTACGACATACAAGAGTTTTTTTAATAAACACATGAAAATGTATGATGATGAACTACACTGACGAGATTTTTATTAAAGAATGACACGTACACGAACACAAACTCCAGAAGTATTATATTGTTTCGTGTAACCACAACTACCTACAATTTTTGAATTTTTGAAAATGTAGCCAGTGCAAATAGCAACTGTAGGCATAAATTGTGAATACATGCGACGGCGTTAATATTTCCCAGCTAAAAGCCACGCTGTCATGACATCGTGACGTAAAGACCTTCGCCTTTGATGCAAAGACACAGAAAGTCACATAGACATAAAAGCCCGAATGGAAGATCATTATTTTTAATTACTAAATATGTCGCTGTTCCTGTTGCGAGTACATCCACAGCATGGCACTCTCGTCGGTTTCTTTCTCATCTTCGTTGTTTTGTCCTTGGCCATTACGACTTCACTTCCTTCTTATTATTAATACAATTACGATGATGGATAAAAACAAAATAGCACTCAGGTACTTAAAAAAAAACTAGAAAAAAACCTCTACTTCTTTTTCTCTCTACTTCGTACTAGCTCTTCTTTTCTCTTTTACACTCACACTGCGTGATGATGTGTTAATTACAAAATTTCATTAGGAAATATTAATTAATTTTCATCGCTTAAAATGTTTACACAATCGAAATATTAAAATAAAAAAATAAAATTTATATGTATTGGAATACACTTGCACTTATACTTTTTCTCTCTTGATTTTCCAAAGTTTTTCCTGTACAGTAATACTTCTTATTACTTCACTTCAGATAACCATTTATATTTATTAAATATATCAATCGATTCTATCTAAACGTTCCTATATGTTAATTTAAACTATACAAAAGTCTGCACTGAATTATCAGGAACAGCGACTGGCACCAAAGATTGATTCAAGATCGGTCCGCGTCTACAAATGTAACCTCACGTTCATGGAGCACCAATTTTATAATAGCATCCGTCTGTGATCGTCTATGCTGTTACTCCCCACCGGTTTATTTCTTCGTTATTCTACGCCACAAACAGGCAGCAGCGCGGTTTCACGTCATGAAAATCAGTGTATATTTTTGCGCCCCGCAAATATATACATTTAATCATAAAATTCGTAATGCGCAGATGCAATTATTAACATAAACATAGGACCAATAAAATTGTGTGATTATATATATTCGTTACACATATTTAATACAGATAATAAAATCCCTTGAATGTTTTGTCATTTAATTATTTTTTTTTGTTTCTTTCCTTTTTTTATTGGCATTACTTCATTTCCAGCATATCCAAGTGCACAAAGCGCTTCCTTTGAAATAACTACACACGTCCCGTTACATAAATTAACGTATTTCGGTCGACTATTCAAGTTTGGCTGTTGGCCAACTCGCGTCGAACTAACCACCACAAAATAAGAACCATGGAACAAGGCTATGCACGACGATGCCTAGAGATTATGTAACAGGTAGGCTGTGTGGGAAATACGAATGATACATCGTTACATATGTACATCTATGCACATTAATAATGATGACGAGGAGGGCAACGTCGTCGACGACGACGACGATGATGATGATGATGATGATGATGATAACAACAATCAACTAACATTGCATAGTGTATATGAATGCAATTGTAACACAAGGTCTAACCGACCAACCAACCAACCAACTGCTTCGTTCTATGACAATACAAGCTATTGTACTATCTTCTTGACATGTAAATTGCATTAATTAACAGCGTGCTCCAATTTTAGAATAAGCACGTGTGCTCGTTAAATAACAATATCTCTAAAATTGACACATTCTGACTGCTCTCTTAGAATGGACACCTTCATTTTGGTCCATACACAACTGTTGAATGACATTCCGAAAAATTTTACACTATCAAATCGTAGATGAGCGTTGATTTGTCCTCAAGGCCAAAACGGAAATAATATCATGTATGGCTATCGTATAATTGTACAGAAGCAAAAGATGAAAAAAATAGAATGAAATAAATTGGTCAATGGAAGTAGGATGAAAGAACACAAACCAGCTGTGATTTCGTCTTAAGAGGTTTTCTCCCTCTGTTTCTCCCACGATTTCTCTTTCTACAGATATTCATCTATATCACCTTCTAATAATAGATGAGTAGTGTATTCAATTCAGAACTATTGAAAAATAAAATGTGACTCAATAATGTATATGTAACGTTTGAAACCGCTTCTCGAGTGCAGATGATTAACGAATATTGTAATGATTTTTGCGAATACGCGTATAAAAATAACGATTGGTAACATGTCAATGTGGACGTTGTTGCTATCTACAATTACATGATTGAGTATAATGTAATGTGAAATTTCAAAAACGGTTGGCAAGACAAATAAGAGAGGAGGGTTTACGAATAATAGGTACATCGACTGCGAGAGACAATGAATTGACATTTGTTGACATAAACTTACGAGTGTAGGTCATTTGGCCCTGGTAGTAGGAAGGGAGATACACGTGTTGCGCATGAGGTGGCTGTCCATACACATTCATGGCCGCCATGCCGATTTCATCACCACCTACATCGGGTATGTATTATCGAATAAACGCTCAATTGTCTCGCAATTTTTCACCATTCATACCATTTCAACTTAAACTCAAGTCAACAAATACAAAAATAAAGATAAACTTATCATTTATTTATTTATTCATTTTCCGCCGCCTCAACTGTAATATATTTGTCTTTGCAACACTACCGCCATTGCTGTGACGAATTCGAAGAAAAATTATAAGCAATCCAAGAAAAAAATCATGCTGTGTTGACCAGAACATTAATCAAATAAAACTAAATAACCGAATTTATTTTCGACGTCTTTTTCTTCAGTTTTTTATTTTTTTTTGTCAACCGTTTTTTTATTACCGGAACGTGTTATTAAGGCGTAGATTAAGAATGGACAAAATTATTATTTTTTGAAGAAACTAACACCTCTATACACTTTAATATCTTGAGAGATTTTAGTATTGTTAGTTTCACACATAATCATATTACTCGTGCAATGGTACAGAAAGTAGCTATTTCAATTTTATTGAGTATTGCGCTTTTATCTTTAGTTAGTCGATTGAATGGTAATAATTTTGGGGCCCAATTCTGAATTTACCAGTCGTAAAAGTAAAAACATGCATTGAAAATAGACTTATGCCCATAATAATATTAATTCTAAATGCGGAATCAAATTAATTGAAATGAAACTACTTACCACCCTCGTCCTCACTGTCACTCATAAAAGTTTCTTGCATTGACTCGGGTGCTTGTACTTTGTATTTCTCCTCAATTGTAATTGTCTGAGTGGTTGTAATAACAGTTTCGGTGACAACTTTGAGTGTTTCAACGACACTGATGTAACCGAGTTTTTGTGCTATGGCCAAGGCTGTTTGTCCGTTCTACAAATCAATGCATAACATAATCATTAATTAATTGTCCCGCTATAAAACAAGTGAGAATTCAAATAAATTCAATAATGACATATATGTCTCTATTAAATGAAACTCACATTAGTAATCGCATTGGGCTTTGCTTTGCTTTCGAGGAGTAAATTGATTACGAGCGTGTGTCCCTGCTGAGCAGCCTGATGCAATGGTGTGTAACCGGCCCCTGTACTACTGTCAACAGCAGCACCTGCTCTCAATAGAAAACGTACCATTGCCGCTTGTCCAAAGTGAGCTGCCACGTGTAGAGGTGTATAGCCCGCCTAATTTAACAGAATAATTCGTTTAAGTGCAGTTGAATACATCAATGTGACATGCAATGCTTGTTCAAACATCGCAACAAGACTATTTGTCAGCATAAAAACAGAGATTTTAGCGACTTGAAAGCGTAAAGCTTCAAGGACAATTAATACTTTTTATAGACACAATGCTAATTAGTATAGCTATTGAAATGATAATTATTTTCTGATAAGACAAGAAAAAAAAGTGTTGAAAAGGACCTTTGTCATTGCGTCAACTTGGGCGCTATTCTTAACAAGAATTGCGGCGACATTAGTCTTATCTTCTTGTGCGCATAAATGAAGCGGCGTAAGTCCATTCTGTGAAAAATATAAATTATTAGTTGTCTGATAAATATTAATAACATTAAACACGAATTTACGAATACGAAAATATGTAAATTACCTTTGCTTTGTGATTTGTGTCAGCTTTATGTTCAATAAGTAGCGTTGACATGTCAGTGTGTCCCTCTTGAGCACTCAAATGGAGAGGCGTAAAACCAGCTTTGGATTCGGCATTAGCTTTCGCTCCATATTCAAGCAGTGTCGTGGCAATATCCATTTGATTTTTACGAGCAGCAATGTGAAGTGGCGTGTGTCCATTCTTGGCCATTGCATGTGGTGAAGCACCTTTATCCAACAGCAACAGTGCAACATTTTGATGATCATAATGAGATGCGACATGAAGAGGAGTAACGCCATTCTGAAGATAAATAATCGGATATTATACAACTGTAATATAATATGTAATATCACAAAAATAGAATACTGTGAAGTATCATAACAAATACTATCAGACAATGCAGGAATTGCGAAATTGATCACAATATCGAAAGTAAAATATTGTGCATGTATCAACATTGAAATTATATTAACAAGGACAATATTTTTATTTATTTCTCATACATTAGTATGAGTTCGATATTACAAGTGATTCGTCGTGGAAATGGTTGTTTTTTCTTATATTTACATGTTATGTGTGTACGAGTAAAGCTGTTCCATAACATTTCAATATATATCGATTGGAATTTATCGATGAATGCAAAATTTACATCATTTTCATGAAATATTGAGATGTATTTATTTTGGAATATTTCACATCGAATATATTATCCTATGATGTAACTATACTCGATATTGTCATTTGTGATTCTGACATGAAATTATAATTATGAGATGCATTATAAGGCACATGAGATCGATTGGGAGATGAAAACAACAAATGAATTTATTACCTTTCCTTGGGCGTCAACGGGCGCATTCTTCAGCAATAACAATCTCGCAACATTCATGTTGCCGTATTTCGCTGCAAGATGCAACGGAGTGAAACCTTTTTTAGTTGTAGCGGTAAGCGAAGCTCCATTCTCTAATAGAACAGATGCAACCTGAAATTGAATAGATAAATAAGTTTATGGAATATTTTGATTTTGAATCAGGTAATAGAAGAATAATCAATCGATTACCTCCTCTTGACCTTCTTTGGCCGCAATGTGAAGGGGCGTATACAAATCCTTGGTTGTAGCATCGACATCAGCGCCATGTTGCAGTAACAACATAACAATATCGACATTGCCTAGACGTGAAGCGACATGCAATGGTGTTTGCTCTTCTCTTGCTCTTGCATCAACTTGAGCGCCATTTCGCAGCAATATTCTAATAATGTCTGTTTGATTTGCACGTGCCGCAAGATGAAGTGGCGTTTCACCTCTCACTGTTGGTATATCTGGACTAGCTTCATTTTGCAATAAATATATAACAATATTCATACATCCCATAAAACTGGCGACGTGCAATGGCGTTAAACCAGATTCAGTGGTTGCTTCAATGCTCGCTTTATGCTTCAATAATAATTCCACTACTTTTATTCGATTCTTTTTGCAGGCAATATGGAGTGGTGTAAATCCATTCAATGCTCGAGCATTTGGATCGGCATTACGATCGAGAAGTAATTTTGCAACACGTACATGGCCACAGTGCGCGGCAACATGAAGTGCCGTTAAATAATCAACAGTAACTTCGTCAACGGGTGCACGATGATAGAGTAAAATCCGTGCAGCATCAACATGATCGCCTTGAGACGCCATATGCAGTGGCGCTAAACCATTTTTTGTTTTTGATCCAATTGGCGCGCCTTTTTCAATCAAAATGTCAACTACTTCATGATGACCGGCACGCGCAGCGCAATGAAGTGGTGTCAATCCGTCGCGCGTTTTCGCCGCAATATTTGCACCTTTGCTCATCAACAAATTAACCATTTTAATCTTTCCCCATTTAGCAGCAACATGCATTGGCGTAATATTGTGTTTAGCAGCAAAATTAACATCAGCTCCTTTATCATAAAGCAATGAGGCAATTCGATCGTTTCCATAATGTGCGGCGATGTGAAGAGGAGTAAAGCCACTTTTCGAAGTTACATCGGGGTTATGATCGTTCTGGAAAAAAAATTATTAATAGTAAAAAAAATTTGGTAAAAAATACCATATTTGTAAAAATTCATTGGATAAAAAATTACTTGTAGGAGTAAAGCAGCGGCTTTGCAGTCATCTTTTTTTGCTGCAATGTGGAGCGCGGGCAGCCGTACTTTGCCGCGTGTGTCACTCTCCAGGAGCACAGCGACAACTTTATCGTGTCCTTGTTGCATCGCAACGGCCAATGGCGTGAAGCCATCCTGAAATATAAAATGTTTATCAATTATTATGACAACAATAAAATTTCCAATTAAGATTGTACCTCGGTTGCTAGTGTTTGATTAGAGCCTTTGCTCAACAGAAACTTTACAACGGAATCATGATTTTCTTGAGCTGCCATATAAAGTGGTGTAAAACCATTTTGTGACTGTGCGTTAACAGATGCTCCGCGTTGTACAAGCAACTGTACGACTTCCTCTTGACCGGCTGCAATTATAAATGTATTTTTTGATCATCACTTTATTTATATTTCTATAAAATTATTAATCCGGCCCGTCAAATATAATTTTAGAAGATACTGTACCAAGCGAAGCAATGTGCAAAGCTGTATTTCCCTTCTTGGTAGCTGCATCGACAGTTGCACCGCGCGTTAATAATTCTCGTACAATTTCCAGGTGGCCGTCCTTGGCTGCTAGGTGAAGCGCATTCAGTCCATTCTTAAAAAATCATTTTTACAATCATCACATATGAAGTACACGTGAAATAGCGAAGGAAGATTTAATATTGCATAACAATAATTGTTGTCAGTGATATCTAGAACTAAAAATGCCAATTTTAATGTATCCAACTGAAATCCAATAATTTTGAATGACATAAAAAAATTAACGAGAGATAGAAAATAATGACAACAAGGCCTCAACAACCTTCCATAATTTCTACTACAAATTTTACTGTGAAATATTTGCTCTAGTTTCCACCCGTTTTCATATTCCATTCTAGTTGAATATATTATTTTCTGAATTTTCCAAGTGAAATTTAATAAAATTTACGACGTCATCATTTATTTATGTAATAATAATAACTCAGATAGAATATTCACAGCATTGAAAGAAAAAAAAATGGATATTTTTACGTCTGACACACTTACGGAATTTGAGGCATTGATGTCCACTCCAGATTCAAGAAACTCCAGTACTTTCTCCAACTGTCCAGCTCGTGCTGCACGAAGAAATGCCGTGCTTGGGTCGCTCTAAAAATAATAGAGGACACACATTTTTTTAACAATATTCAACAATATAATATCAGTCAGGAAGAAAAAAAATTAACTCATAAATTATCAAAATACAACTTGAATATGACAAAATGTGTCAATACTTGCGATAATTTTCACATTTTGTTTGGCATATATGTATTACGATTGCGGTATATATGCAGTAATGGCTGCCGTAACCGGCTTGTGTTCGACTAACCCACCACGTAATCTCTATTTTTAAACTCGGCATATGCGAGTAAAGAAGATACACACAAACCTGACAAACATGCGTGACGGTGAGGTAGTAACTTGTAAGTGTTGGAAAGTGACAGATAGATTGTCGTGTTGACGAAAAGAGAAAAATAATGAACAGGAGTAAAAGAAACGAGACGTCAGGTTTTAGAGAGAAAAGGAGTCGAGGAGAAGACAGACAACAGTTTAAGGAGTTCCAAACATAATGTTGGCTGCTCTTAAATATTTTACTGCGATACCTTAACTGCAATGTGGTTCAAGGATAATCACATAGACGTGTTGCTAAATTGTATTTTGCCTTAATTTTACTTTTAAAAGAAACAAGTACTTATTTGGTATATCAAACTACGATGGTATAAATGAGTCGAACAAAAATACCAATGAACATCATCACAATGGTGTGTATAATTGATATAATGTTTTAATGTATTTCTTATCGTTCGGAATTTCGTCTAATATACATGTATATATATATGCATATATATCACTGCTCCCGCCATTCAAAATTAAAATAATTGTCAGCGCATGACGATAAGGCATATGATAACGTTTGTAATAAATGTTATTGCTTTCATGATAATATAATTTGATATATACACATTATATTTGTGTGCGTACGACTATTTAAATATTTGGCGAATTCAAGTGAGTGAATACAAGAAGTTCATTCACCATAATCTCTGTTACAGTCATGATAATACGTTTCACATAAAATATTTGCCTAATTGATAAATAGATTAATTCGAGGTATTTATTAGTAGTAAATTCGATAAAGTAAAATTTAATTTGTTTGTTTTGCAAGAATTTAAGTTTACAGAATTTCTATTAAAATTGTACACCATATCGCATCAAATCTATCTTAAAATCAGGCAAATCTGGTTTCTTTCTGTTTATGTTTTTTTGCTATTTTATTATACATAATATAGACACAACACCTGACGTAATGATCGTATCATCGACGTATCTTCATATGTTTAAAAATGACGATGACGGTCGGTCATTTGAAAGTTTATATAAAGTATAATGTAAACTTATACGTACTATCAAGGTCCGACAATAAATATAAAAATATCTGAAGTAGACATACCAAGAAAAATCAAGAATACTAAGAAGTAATGATAATTAATCATTTCACAGCAAAATTACCTCCAATTTTGATTTCAATTCTCAATTAGTTTTATAGATTACTATTGTCTCAATTAGTTTTATAGATTAATATGTATAGATTACGGCAAATAGAAGGCCAACATTCTACCATTTATTGAATGTATAAACGAGATTTTTCAGCATATATTAAAGTATATATATAAATTATACTAATTGATTCGGAATTAATCTTTGCCCTCAGAAATTACTCATTGAATTCATCGTTAATACATAACGTGAAATGAAAAGCGACAAATAAATATATATATATATATACGTATACATGTATAAATTCATAAAATATATTATAATAATTCTCCCTGCATAATCGCGTTCGTTTGCCGCAATGGGGATAAATCGAATAATGACCTGAAAAAGGAGCGGCGAGTTGCCCACTCGGACAACGAACATCAGCCCTATTGGGCGCCACCAGGTCTAGTAAGTGACGTCAAGGGGTGATATAGTTGCACATTGAGCATGAATTCGCAGTGGCGTAGCCACATGACGCTTGTCTCTATATAAAACACTTCATTTGAAATTCAATCAAACAACTATTTGCCAATATTTTTGTCTGTATCTCAGTTTCTTTTATATATGATATAATATTTTGACATTTAGATGAATAGAAATGGAATGAGAATATCAAGTCCACGTGCTCCAACACTGCGCCGGTATTATAAATAGATTAGTTGTTCTATATTTGCTCGAAGGAAATGTGAGAGGCGTACAACAGAAGAAAGAGAGAATCAATTCGTATGTATATACGATGAAGTCTAACATAAAAATACAATAACTATAATGATAATGCAAAAAATCACGAAATTATAAGTGGAAATCGTACGTAGGAATATAAAAATCAAATAGTGTGGGATATTAAAATATTATATTAATTCATTCTTCAAAGATGTTTCTTGCCTGCGACTCTAAATTCATGAGTGCTCTTGGCGTTACATTTTGTGTATCTGCTGGACACGTGTTACATTTCTGACTGTGCAGAGTGCAGTTCTTTTTTGTTATCTTTATTTCACTTACGTGTTACAATACATTCTCGACTTTAAACCATCACCCCGCACACAATATATATATATATATACATATTAATACATTTTATTTTCTGCTTACCAATTGTAATCCAATTCTATTACGAGTATAAATTAATAATATCAACTATACATACGTATAAATGATAATGAATAAGACATTACCCTAAATTCCCAAAAATAAACTTGACCATCTTCTTTGTATATTGAAAAGGAAGATTGGATATACAAAAAAATGAAATGAATAAATTAATAGCAATGGGTGTTTATTATTGGTATAGAAAAAAATATACACTGACGTAACGCCTATGTTTTCATCTCACCACTACATAGTTTTTTCTCACTTAGATTGAAGACAATTTGCATTGTATGAGCCTGCCCACGTTCACCCTTTTGTTCCTCTTACCTCAAACAATTCTCTTCTCGTCTTTTGCATTGCTAGTCATAAAGAATTACTTAATCACACAATTATATAGAAATAAAGTTAAAAAGAATGAGACAAAACGAAATATTGTTGAGCAAGATAATATTTCAAGAAATTTTTTATTGTATACTCTTCGCTATATAAAATTAAACAGACAAAACGTTTAATTCAATAGTTTCCTAATTGAATAATCATTACGAGATTGTTTAATAAAGTTTATAGAGGAAGTTGACATGGAGAAAATTTGACAATTGATTCAGTGGGAGAGAAAAACTTTCATAAACTAATTAATGTGAATTGTATACGCTCTATACATTTATAGAACGGATGGACGTGAAAGTACCCATCAGTTGAATAGAATCACACTTGGCTCATGTTTTGTAATAAACAGCATATTTATTATTCGTGAAGCGTCAACCAAGTGACGTGGTTGCTCGACCCAATTGCTGACCATTACCGAGAGATAAATACTCCCTACGTACATATACTAATACATACTGACTGTACAGTACTATACATATATACAGATGTAAAAATATACAGCGAGGACAAATCACAGTACCCCTGAACCTCAACCTCTCTTAATTCGATCGCCATCGACTAACCGGAAGTGTCACTTTAACTCATAGTATATTTCTAAATATGTATGATGCGTAAGTAAAAAAAATACATATCCTATGTAATAATTACATTCATTACAATGATGTCACATGTCGGTAATTTTAACCTTGAATTATCAACAAAGATTGTAGAGAACAAAAAAAAAACGACAATTTTAATTTGTAAAACACAATCGCTAAAGGCATACCTTCGACAATATATATGAGATACCTTAGAATAACTCAACTATAGACACTATCCATTACAGAAAAAACGAACTACTATCCGAATCAAATAATTTTGCCTTAGCTATACTTGTTTTTTGAATTTTATCAATGTCGCTATAATTATTCTATTCATAAACTCATAACAAAAAACACAGAATATTGTATATACTTTCCAATATAATTAAATATACCTGCAGATGTCAATGATGGGTGCACGAATTGATAACGAATATCACATGCGTACAACTTTAAGGAAGATTTGGAAATTAAATGGAAGGACACAATCATTTCATGTATTTATTCGCGTATATATATACATAAGAATATATTACTGTATGACTCACAGGTTAAACTGCATGACGGCATCAAGTAAATAAGCAAAAATGGTAAAAATTGGCCTTGACCGCATTACATAAATGAAGAAAAAAGTAGAGAGAAAAAAAAAATGAAAAAAAAGTTGAAAACGATGAAAAAATGTTAATATATAAAAAAAAAAAAAAAGAGAACAACAAAATTATATTGTAGGAAAAGGTAATGTAAGTGGATCCGAATCGCGCTTGGATGCACTTTCAGGGTCAACGGGATGGCTTGAGTGTGCTCTCAACACCTAACCAGCAAGTAAGTACACTAGTATACATGGAGCCTGAGTTCGTTGACTGCGTACAGTGCGCGCGCGTTTCTTCGGAAAAAAATTAAATGGCCCGCGTACGTGGCGCACTTAATGTACTATATATATAAGTGTACAAACACGTATGTATATCTATATTGGAGTGAATGTGACGAAGGATGGGAGATGTGAACATGAGAATAGAAAGGGAATGGAAAAGGCAAAAGAAGACTAGAAGAGAGTCAGGTTGTAATGGTCGTAGAGCGTGACTTTATATATAGAATAGTATAAGATACAGTGAGACATATGTAGTTAAGCACATCAATGCCAAATTCTTTGTTGATCTGACGACAAAAAAAAATTATGCTAACAAAAATACTGTTCTATAACGATAACTATCTCATTGATATACTTTTCAGATAAACAACTAGTCAATCGCAATTGTAAAACAATTGAGTGGACTAATGCGAATACACCGAGGCTTAATCATTTCTCGTAAAATTGTGCAACCGCGTATGAAATTTAAATGTGGTTAAATATTTTACAAGTTCTTTTATTTCAATTATTATTGTTGCATTATGATTTAATTGAGTCAACCGCGTCTGTGATGCACGACACAACGTGAAACTATGTAATAATATTTAAAATTTATGTTCATTGCGCACTATATCATAGTGATGCACGCACGTTTTCCATTCTCCAACAACTGCAACAATGAATTATAACTCATCAGGAGGAACAGCAGAGTAGAGTACGATTTTATTCGCAGTCAAATGTCTTACAAGATTTGAAGTAGTTTTTTAATGTGATTGCATCCTCGATTTATTCGCAATGTCTCATTAATTTTCTATGAACAACCGAATTATTTCTAAATTGTTTTTAACACATTAAACTTTTGCAATTACTATAATCAATACAGATTAATAATTGTGACGGAACACGGAGAGAAATGTGTTGTTTCATTTGAGCAAATTGGCACTGTAAATTAATGGAATGAAAATATTGATAATTTACAAAAAATTTTTTTATATTGAAAAAACTGGTATTGGAAATATTTGAATTATTATTTAATTATTTCAATAAAAATTTCATTCAGATAATAATCAATCCAATGGCACTATATAACAATTTACAGTTCACTATGACTGTAAAAATACAATTATTCATAATTACAATTTCTTCATTCTGGACACAAATAGTAATTGGAAATCCGGATGTTGATAAAAAAAAATATGCAAACACCGAAAAGTACTGTGTAAACATAATAAATTATTTACTTCCCGGTGATTACATACAACTTTCGGTGTTCTATTATTGTTTTCCATCAAATTACGTGCGTGACTCCCGATTACTATTTCAATGCACTAACTCTTCTTTTAGAATTTTCTTTATATTTGGTAAAAATTATAGGAAAATTATTCTTATTTTTAATTTACTAATTTTCCAAGTTCATCGTACTGAGAGGAACAACCTAATTGTCCCTATGAAAATATGTAAAAACAAAACATAAATTTCGCGCAATTAAATATTGTATCTGTACCATATGTTACAATAATATATCGAAATAGTGAATTACATTTGATTCCTATTTTTTCAATTATATTATTATTTCTTTGCTTAACTATAAATGAACGCGACACAAAGTCTGAATTATATCGCGGATATTGTATATTGCCGGGTCTTTTATAGGTTAACAAATACGATTCACTCTTCCACCCCGACAAATATAATCAACGTTATTGTTTCGCATTGGGTCAAGTGCATCAGTGCATATGCATATTTGTATGTATGAGAAGACGAAATTGCACGCACGCCTCCATTCATCGAATCAAGTGGAATTCATTTGGGAGTGACGTGAAGCCAAATAGCAAGCTCTCAAGTCACCACAACGTTAGGCCAACGGTGCATTGAGTGCAATCAATTGAATACGTATAATACGATAAACAAATAATTTTGCCAACAAATTGGACTCATTATGTAATGAATAAATAAATGTATCTTTGACAAAAAAAAAAAAATAATCTACATATCCGCGATGAAAAAAATAAATAAAAAATAACAAGAATTTATAATAATTTTTTTTTTTCATTCACGTTGCACGCGAGAGTTTCGTTGGTGTCTTCATATTTTCATAATACATATACTCATAAATATACCTCTTGTCATTTGTATTCTCGGATATTCAATGATCGCGTTATGGAAATAATAATTTTATCATTATTCCCTTTATCTACATAATAATAAGAAAAAAAAAAGGGATCGTTTCAAGTGCAATGCATCAGAGAGTCCAATATTTATATTGAATATTGCTATTTTGTATTGTTTATAAAAATGTCGAAGACTGAACTTTGACTTTTACTATGTAGAAAAAATTTTTGACAACAAAATACACGCATACTGCGTTCGTCGAGGATATTGTATGTATTGTTTCATTATGGCATATATTATATAGGTGTGCCTCTATGTACTGAAATTGGGGCAAACAAGATGGCGAAAAGAGGCAGAGTATGGGTCGATATAAACGCGGCAGCGCGTTATTTGCCGCAAGTTCTGTCTCTCTCTCTCTCTCTCTCTCTCTCTCTCTCTCCTTCTCCCTACAATGCCACCATCCCTTGTTTAATCCTAGCTATGCTTATTCTACGGTAGCCTCCATACAACATTTGAATATATAGCAACAGACGAATTTTCATCCCTTCGTGTCAGGGACATGTGTGGCATTCGTTACCCTCTGTGCCCTCTATATCGTAATATCATTCTCTTCATTATCTTCTACAAAACAAATCCTTTTATTAATTTTATAAAAACCAAAACGTGTATAAAATTGATGAAAATTTTCTATTTATATTCCATGATATTCTATCTATTTCTACCGGTATAAAATTAAGTATGACATAAAATGAACAATTTTAATTAAACCAGAAAAAAAATAAACTCGCGTGACAAAGCGACATTGCATCATCTGATAATTTTTTCATGGTTTCTTGCGGTCAACGTAAAATAAAAATAGAAAGAAAGAAATAAATAAATATATTTTTATGATATAGTGAAAAACATATATGCATATATGAATATATTTGAATAATATGAATATATAGTGAGATTGATATGACTGCCACCACATAAGTCACACGGTAGGACAATAAACAGAGATATCATTGTGAAATATAGGGCATCCAAAAGTTTTCTAAGTAATTATATTAGCAAAAGTTTAATGGGTTATTAGTCCACACCTATTACAAATTTATCGTTCTAATATTTATGGTGTACCTATAAACAACTATTTATATTTATGAGTAACCTTCAAAGTCATCATAAATACAAAAATAAAACGATTGATGTTCATCATTATTTATATATATCTTGTGGCGATGATATTTGTGTTTATTCCTCTTTAGATTGAATGAAGAATGTAACAAATATATTTAATTGATGACCGAGCGTGATCAAGCATATGTATTTGAGATATAAACACTAGGCTTCATGTGGATACAAAACACATAATACAATACTGTTTCGAATTTATTTCAAATATTACACAGTGTATTGTATATAAGAAAAAAAAATGAAAAGAAACAGGCTTTGCTTTTTATCTCGTCTCAATCTTTTTTTCCATCATCATGGCATTTAATAACCGGACAACTTAACTGTAACTATGCTGGTCCCTTCCTATCTACATCTATACCCAAAACTTCTTTCCTAAAGATTTATATCGCGATGCACACAAACATGAAGTTTAAAAGGTAATCATCATAATTTAAACCTAATTCATCGTAATAGAGAAGGTCAAAATAACACGAAACTTTTATTTTTTCAGAATAAAATAGAATCATCTGATGTACAGATACTTTCTAAAAATATAAAATAATATAATAATTTGGTAAAAAAAGGAAAAAAAAATTTTTTTCACATATTCCATAGCACACCAATTTAGATACTGCTGTAAAAAGCATGATCAATATTCACATTCTCTCTCATATATGTAACTCAACACCGCATACATCGGTGTATTATGAGAGTGGATAAGAATGAATTGTCGGATTTACTAACATTAATTCAGAAAATTAGTGAATATATAAAATTAAAAAAAATATATTGCAGATTGTTGAATCACTACTACCAGCTTTGTAAAATTGTGCAAAGTGTATATTGTTATGAAGTAAATTGGATCGATTATTTTCTCCATGCAAAACTTTACAAAATGGGTTTTTAAATTTTTCATTGCGTATTATGATAATTATAACAAATCATTATTAACATTTCCAATTGACCAATTTTCAGGATTAATTTTACTAAATTAAGAAATCATATAAAATTTAATTGTTTCTAATTTTCCAAACAATATTAAATCGAATCGATCAACGTATTCATATATATCAAAATATATATTTTCAAAAAACACTTTCAACATAATCTATCTTGACTTGTATCATTTAATGATAGCACTGTATGATAGTGCAGTAAAATTATGAAATAATGGCGATCACGCGACATCACGATCATCTGAGTGTAAAACGCACAAGAACCTCTTGACACACTACTATAATGCAAAAGTCAGACACAGTAAACGTTGATTGTCATTGATGTATATGGTGTGCTATATAACTTATTGCTAATCGACCCCGATTGAAACCAAACACCAAATTAATGCGGAAGCGAAAAATAGTATTATTAAAGTTATGAAATATCAAAATTCTTATAAATTTGCGAAATAGTAAATAAATAAAACTATAAAGCTATGAATAGAAAGATTGTAAAAAACAAAATCATGAAAATTAAATTTAAGTATGTACCTATGCAACAAAGAGAATTGCAAAAAGTAAAATTAATGCGACATGAAATAAGACGTATTAATTACAAGAAAACAAGTATCTGAATTTCTATATCAATGACTGTCACACGTATTTATCACATTATAAAAATGCACACGAAACCCTAACAGTATATGTATAAATACGTTTATATCACACACATGGACACGGGGTCATTCCCCCCACGTAAACTCCATTATTACAATCAAACGTTCAGACACATGTATCTATGTATATATATACGTAATTTTGTAATATGCGATTGTGTGTGCGCCAGCTGTAAACCTACACTTCACACAATCACCTTCGAATTTTAGGGATATTGTTACTCGCACGAGACGTAGATAATTTTTGTTGAGGGTTGTTTTTCACATTACCATTCTCCCCTTATCGCAGACGTCAATAGGGGAGACGAAAAGCATCAGATATATACATTCACAGGGTGCAGAATATCGAGTGAATGGGGGAAGCAAAGAATTGCGTCAACATTTAAACGCAAACGGATGCGTGCACAATTCTCTTTGTTAAATTTCATAGTACTTTTGCTACCACTCAGTTTACTTCAAAGACATTACTTATATTTTTATGTACAATTTTTTGGTTTTTTCTTCTTTGTTTTTCTAGGTCTTTATATTTTTTTTTTATCTTGAGAAGATGACTACCAGTCTAAGGGAAAATAATAAGCAGTCGAGTTCAACAAACTTTAGCGCTTCATACAAACGCATGTCGGGCGGAAGAGAAAAGTGAAGTGAAGATGAGAAGAAAGGTAATGTGTATGTATGTATGTATGTATGTGGATATATGAATATGAGGCTAGACCTGTATATATTCATCTACGAGGGGGATATATAAACTGAATTTTTTTTTCCTGAAACATGAATAAAACGACAACGGACATATTCACGAAGCATGAAGAGCGATGACCTTGTCTAGCGTGTCACCATGAAGAAAGTTCATGTATTACCTGGGGATAATATTTAACTTGCATGAAATTACAGAACTATAATAATATATGTATAAACATGTTTGAAAAATATTCTACACTATCTCAGACACTTATTACACAGAAGAGATCAATTATTGTTTCAATCGAAGAAAAGCCTGTTCTTTAATTCTTCACGAAAAGTGGAATTTTTTCCCCAGTGGCGAAATATAAAATACGCCAGTTTGTCATTATTTTTTCAGTATCACTCATACAAATGGCCAATATGAGATATTATGTCATGAATAGTTACAGAAAAGTCATGAATAATTTATAATTTACCGTTATAATACAGTTATAAATAGTTTAGTAACTTGAATGTATCGTAATATTTATAGATGCATAAAAGTGTTGAAATATAATGAAGGAAAATGCACTTACAATTTGATTATTCATAATTTTGCATTTTTGTACTTATAACATTGAATGAATGAGTGAAACTGCTGTAAAAATTACAAATACAATTGACCGCACAACCAAAGTATTGGTAACACGAGGAAATTAAAAATCATTGCACTAATTATTTCATTCAGAGATTTGAAACGAAAAATACTAAATAATATTTTCTCTATTGGTATGCAGAAGTTTTAAGTGGTAGGTCATTGAATTAGTGTAATATGTCCTGTACATTTATGAATATATTTGCCAAAAGGAAAATAAAGACAGAGACAATGGGAACTGGATCTTTAGAAATTTTTAATGATTTTATCGTTTATAGAAGATAATAAGGAATCATTCCCATTGAATGAAAACTTTTCTTTACACGAAAAATAATATTGACACACATTTCCTTCGTATTATTATTTTTTACCTAATACGCACAACCGTTTAAGTCCTCGAGTTTATATGGGCGGTGAGAGGGTCTCTCGAGAGAAGTGAATTTTAGTACTCTTGACACGAGATGAGACACAAGTATACCAGAGGATAACGAACGTCACCATGTTCGTGTTTTGTACGTGTTGAATAAATTTAATAGGGATAAACGTTGACAGGAGATTATTAATCAGCGTGATTTAATTAATAACAAAGTTATTCTATAATTCACAACGTAGATGAACATAATTAGAAAAAAAAAATAAAATAAAATACTGACCACTGAGTTGCTATACGTGAATAATATCTTCTATATAAATAGTTACATCCTTTTTTACGAAATGAAGCGTTAACGATCGATTTGGGAGTGAAATTATTGTGTGCATAGTGGAAATGAAGCGGAAAAGAAGCGTTCACTGCCCGCACGCAATTCCCCTCTCATTTCTTTTTTACTTTTTTCATATACCACAGCCATTGGCGAGTCACCAACAAAGTCATTGCGCCAGAAAGTTTATCAATATGCTTTGTACATTTGTCTCTAAAGTGCAATTTTGTTTAATTCCATGTTAATGAAGAAGTCAAAGAAACAATTAAAAATAATGACAAAAAATTAGGTCATAATTAATACTCCACATGAATTAAAGTTAGAAAAAGGACTGAAAAATAAATGAATAAATAACAAAATGAAACATCATGTGTAAGATTTGTCAACACAAAACTCGGATGTACCAGTTAGCAGATGTTACTCAATATTATTCATTCTCCCTTCCTCTCTCTCGCTCTCTCTCTCTCTCACACTCTCCACTGCTCATTTTTTCTGGCAATTTATTGATATTCACGTTTATAGTTTTGTTTATATATTTCCTCTTCTCATTTCATAGTTTGTCACAATCATAAGCATTATATATATCATACGGTTTGTCGTTAAATCTACAGCTGTTCTACGACGCCTCGCGTACGATTAATATTAATACGGTCGCCGTAGTGTTCACTATGAGTAGTCACACATACAAATCAATCCACAAGCATATTTTTTCCTCTCTCTTTCAAACTGCTCTCATCAAATTGAAAACATGCGTTTGGACACCACAAGATTCTCAATTTAAATAAGTAAATGGTAAATAAACACAATCAAGCCTTGCATGAATACCAACTTTTTTTAACCAATAAAATTTTAATATTCATAGATGAAAAGGTGATCAATTTGTGCAAATACGCAAAACAATTAAAGTTTACTTGATTTCACGAAATTTAAGTTGACGGTCGTTATTTTTCTGTTTAGATATCTTGATACATTTCAGTAAAAATTCGTCTCAATATCGTTGAGTGATTAAATTTTGGAAGAATAACCACAATTTTTTTGCCAATATACTGATTATTTAATGATAAATATTCAATAGAAAAAGAAGAAATGAAGAAATGTCAAGTATGGAGTAAATCTCGTGAAATCACCTAAACTTCGTGTTTTGGTTATATAAATAATCAACTCACTTGTTTGCCAGGACGTGGAAGTGTCTCCATGTTTGTTCCCGTAACAACGGGCGCCTTTTCTGTGATGCCGTTTTGATGCTGTACAGCATTATCCGTGGCGCTAAGATCGTGGCCGCCACCCTTGCCTTCCTCAACACCCGTCATCCTTTATTTCCACCCACTTTCAGAAGATAATCCTTTACTCAATGATAATTTTCCCCTGCCACCACTACCCCAACAAAATACACTCGTTTTCGTCGTTGTGTTATTTGTAATAATGGCGCAGCTCTACCAATATTCTCTTCACTTTTATATCTTGTTCACTATCAATAAATGGGAATTGCGCTTATAAATACAGATATAGTAGCTTCACTTGCATTATTTCTTGATTATCCCGAGTACGTTGCAGCCATGAATTTCCTCATACTTTCCTTAACCTGCAATAATTAATATAATTCATCAATTATCATTTCAACACATATTTTCACTTATAAATGGTATATTATTATTACATGAATTATCATATTTACAATTTTTAGAAAAGTTATCCGAATAAACCAGAACATCAATGTCATTTTCTCCCAATGACAGAAACTCAAGGGATTCAGTAGGTATAGGTCAAGGGGAGAATGTTTGTTAGATGGGGAAATAAAAGGGAAATATATTTATGACTTTAGAACAAATGACTCGTCGAGGTGCATTCTATTATGGCGGCACATATATACATATACCATTGATGATATATACTTACATATATGTATTAGAAATCTTACGAAAATGATACTTGGCTTAAAATACATTGATGAAGAGTTATTGAGGCGTTAAACGCATATTGCATACAGAAAATGAAACTGCATCCGCTCGATTGAATGTATTTTAATAATACAAACAAGTTACAAACGATTCTGTGATTCAAGTACATACTTTGCGATTGTGCAAAATATTACATTATTAATGTGAATGATTTTCATTTGGATGTCGATAGAAATGTATTAACAAATCCACAATGAATATATCATATTTATTTGTAGTAAAAAATAAACAAACGATTTGATGAATTTCACAACAGAAAAATTAGAAGAAAATAGTAGGATAAAAAATGATTTTGGATATATCATGACCCATATCCTTTCGGCAAATAATAAAGTTGATGTGTAACAATGAAAGTAGATAAAAATGAGCAAAACCGTAATACCGGATCAAGACAACAATCGCGCACCTCCCGATCGATTTTAGAGCTCACCTCCCTTCACCCCTCATCATCGCATTTCGTTCCCGGCGACCGCAGTCCCACAACGCATTTATATCAATAATATATCCCAGTGGACTTATATATAGATATATATAATGAAATTAATAAATTCGAAATGAAACATACGATATTTTTTCAATGTTCATGTAAAACATTTACATTTACTGACAATGTCGGAATTTATTGATGAATGTCGCGCCCTAATTAAATTTACAAAAACAAAATGAAAAAAAGTTTACCCGGGCAACAGAATAATAAAGGTGCTCCGTGTCAGCCGTATTTCCCTTTTTTTTTTCTGTATCAACGGTACATATATGGTTTTAATCTGTCAAATAACACTCGTTGGAGTTGTTGTCAAATCACAATAATCACATCAAACACTTTTTCCTTCACTAAGACTTTTTATTTTGATATATAATCGTTTATTCCCCGTCGTTGTACATACTTTACTCCAGCATATTCTCGTTTGATTGTCGACGAACGACTGGTCTGCCCGAGAGTCGAAACTCGAAAATGTTCTCATTCCATTTCCATATATTTTCAGGTATCATTGGATACCACACCGCCATCTTGTGGCTATTAGTTATTCCCTCTATTCTGTTTTCAACATCGTGTCACCACGACATTCTTGGCGGTTCATTTAAAAACTAAGAAATTGCATCGCATTCATTTATTATATTATAAATTATCTTAGCAATCCATTGAATAATGTCTGCTGCACTTCACAAAATAGCAAATGTTTTATTATCGTGACATTAATCGACATTACTTCTTTTCTACTTCAAAACATAGAGTTATATAAATTTTAGGTTTTCTACTGAATATAAAAACGAGAATACATCGACATACAATAGCTTTTCATTGCGAGAATGAATTATAAAGTCCTGAACACATTTATAATTGTAGTACGATTAACCTAGACCATTAATTTCCCAGGTGTACTATCGCATGGAATTTTTGTTGTTGATCTCAAATAAAACAAGCAAGTCAAGAAAGATTTGAAAACTCTGGTAATACAGAAGTCTACATAGCCAGCTGTATATGACATAGTATATATATACGCTATAGCAACTTGTGAATGTGTAAAATTTTTCTGTAGAGTGCAGTATTAAATAAAAATGTACGTACGCAAGTGACTTGATAAAGATCAGAAATATGGGCCTTCTCTGTTGTACTGATTAAGTTTCAAGGCGGGAACTTTTTCAAACGAAGTATGGATGGCGTACGCTTGATATTCTTTCTGAGAATTGCACAGGAATATTTATACAGATAGCAGCGCACATATATATAATTGTCAGACTCTTGATTCATACTTTCACTTGGTATTGCATATCTGTAAATCCGGTGTGCCTTGTGGCGGTATTTCCAGAAGGTGGGTACAATATTAAGTAAATCTGATAGTATACCAAAAGGCCATAAACGTAAATAAATAAATAAATGAGTGATTGATTGTGATTGTCAATATGAAAATAACGTTTGGTGGTGATTGAATAAGAATGTTATAACAAAACAACAGTCGACGATATGAGATGAAATATCTGGGCTCTCTTTGACGGAGACTGTTACCTATTTAAAGTGCTCACGTCAGTTAAAACACTGCAGACTTATAGGCATGAGTTAAAACTTATTGCGTTCTCTTTCTTTATAACTAAACAAAAATATCGATAATCAAGTAAAATAGTAAAATATAGAAATGGGATTCCCCACGAGTCTTCAAGGACAGTCAGCTCACGAAGCTCTACTAGGAAGACAAGATGCTGAAATAAAACTTCTTGAAACAATGAGAAGATGTTTAACGACTAAAGTTAAATCTGATCGTGAATACGCATCGACAATTTCGTCTTTGAGTATTCAAGGGAAAAAGGTGGAGCGCGATGCTGACCTGGTTGGCAGCTTAATCACTCAGGTAATATGGCTATTTCCGAATAACTTGCTTTGTATCTCTTACTCATCATTCTATTTTATAATATTGCAGGGTTGGAGAGATATTATGAAAGCAATTGATCAGATGGCCAAACATATTAAACAACAAGCAGATTCAATGGAGAGCGCTGTAGTAGAACATATTGGTACTCTTTATTCTGAAAGGAGAAGAGCTAGAAAATTGTATCAGGAAGAACAGACCTGGCTCAATAATCAGTTCCAACAGGTTGATTCATGAAAATAATTTTTGCCCATAACCAATTTTATAAAAATTATTCCAACATACATTTATCTTTCTATATTTATTTTTTTTTATTATTAGTTGACTGAAGACGTAGCTAGAAAGAAGACCGAGTACCAAAAAAGTTTAGAGATGTATAAAGTGGCAAGGTCAAAGTTCGAAGAACACTACGTCAAGTGTAAGGACATTTTTTTTGCATGTAGTTGCCAATGATTTCTGTTTGGCCTTAATATGTAACCGGTATGTTGAATATTCCGATCATTTTGTTCTTTCTATTGTATTGAAGCTGGAAGAGGTGGCAGAAAACTTGATGATGTAAGAGAAAAATATCAGAAAGCATGCCGTAAACTTCATCTCACTCACAACGAATATGTTCTTTTACTTGATGCTGTGGCAGAGTGCGAACATGATTTGAGAACTTATTATTTACCCAGTCTTCTTCGTAGACAACAAGCTATTCATCAAGAATTCATTGTATCTTGGTAAATATTAATTATTGATTGAATTATATACGTTATTTAAACGCCAATAATTACGTAACGTCCTTGTTACTGCAAAATGTCGTATGTCCAAAATATTAACTTTTCAGGTGATGGAAAAAACCTACTAACTTTTTAGTTTTTTCTATTTTATTAGAGACATTTAGATATAGCGCATGCGAACTTATCCACTAATTTTTGACATACGACTTTGTGCAATAGGCTAGATATGGCTATTTTGATTTGAATGTTAGCTTAATCCGGAATTCGATATTTTTTTTTTCATACGATGTATTGTAGTAACAATGACGGTAACGTATAACAACTCTGTCAGTAATATCAAAATTCTACACTTGATTTGGCGCTGATTGAAGACTAATATAATACCATTTTCACTCTCACTTGTTACATGTCTTGGCAAAGTAATGATAGAGCTAAACTGATAATTGGTCGAAAAAGAAACAAAAATCATCAATGACAATTTGATAAGTTTAAGTTAAATGGATTATATTTCTATTTATTATCATAGGAAACGGATACTCCAGGACACAGTTAAATACTCTGACTTTACCTCGGAGAAATTCCTAGAAATTCATGCTCGTATGCAAGCAGCTGTTGATGCAATAAAACCACTTGAGGAATATAAAGATTTCATTGGGAAACATCGGTATATGTTGAAAAAGAAAAATTATTTCGTTTCCACTCTCTTGGTTTCTCTGTTTTACTTAATTAATGTATACAAATTTGCACTTACATGAATGACCAGGACGCGACCAGCATCTCCATTACGTCTTACATTTGATGAAAACTTGGTGGACGATACGTCGGGAAAATTATTACCATATAAATTAACAGTTGACAATTTAACGATTGATTGGCTTCGTAGTCGTTTGAATGAGCTCGAAAATTCTTTAAAAATCACACAACAAACTCGACAAACAATGCAATTAACCAGTGATAATAACTGCGACCCTAGGTAATTCTCAAATATTATATACAACTTTATTTTTCTTTATTTCGATCTAATAATAAAAAATCTTGTAACAAATTGGCGATAAAATTGTGATGTAATTATTAGCAGAATGACAGTATTGGATTATTCTCGAGAAAGAGAGGAGTTGCGATTACGATGTCAGGATAAAAAATTGCAACGACAGGCAGAAGTCATACGCGGCGCACTAAACGAATTAGGATGTGAAGAATTACCATCGGGATGTGATCTATCAATGGAGGGATCATTTGCCGAGCCACCACCAACGCTAAAGGTAAATATAATAACATAAATGAATAATTTTGTGTGCAACGTCGGTGATTTTCTTCACGTCCGGATTATTTACAAGACATTAGACTCGAGGATTACGTTGATCGTTGCAGAGAAATACAGTTCCTGATACGTGTATGTTTACACTAAGACGGAATCAACGATTTATGACGATAATAAAGTCCCCTTTCAAATCTTTGCCGTCAATGACTGACGGTAAAAATGGCGTTATTCGCGCAAACAGCGTGGGTTCGACACCAAAATCATTGCGCGATCCACCACCCGTATGTTATTTCATTGCACGATTCATTGAGTGACATAGGAATTTAATTTTTTTTTCGCATTACATATTGCTGTTCAATACAAACCGCTTATTTACTTGACAATGTACCGCAGCGTGTGAACACAAGTGTGAATTAATCAGTTTACATATAATAGTTTACTTCCCCCCAGTTTGTTTTGACACATGAGATGCAACTAAATTCGTATGGTGATTATATTGCTGATAATATATGATGATTTATACAGGTGCCATGTAGAGTCAACAGTTTAACAAACAACCAAAAAGGAAGTGGAGATTTAATGGAAGAGGAATGGTTTCACGGTGTACTACCTAGAGAGGAAGTTGTAAGATTGCTCGTGGTAGAGGGGGATTTTTTGGTTCGCGAGACTATGCGAAACGACGAATGCCAAATTGTTCTCTCTGTTTGCTGGGACGGTCACAAACATTTCATCGTGCAAACAACTCCAGAGGTAATTGAATTCTCTCTATATATAACGATTTAAACGAGAGAACATGTAGTAAAATCCCAATTGTCTATTTCTTCCCTGATGCAGAGCCATTTTAGATTTGAAGGCCCGACATTTCCGTCTATTCCGGAATTAATAATGCATCAGTGGAAATCCGGTTTACCAGTAACAAGTCGATCAGGTGCAATTCTGAAGACACCAATTTTCCGCGAGCGATGGGAACTTAACAATGACGATGTTATTCTTTTAGAAAAAATAGGACGTGTATGTATTATATGCAGAATATTCTTTTTTTTTTTTTTTTGTGAATGGAAGAAAAAATTTCTCGTTTGGTTTTAGGGCAATTTTGGCGACGTCTACAAAGCTCAATTGCGATCTTGTCAAACTGAAGTAGCCGTAAAAACATGTAAAGTAACTTTACCTGATGAACAAAAGCGCAAATTTTTGCAAGAAGGCCGTATATTGAAACAATACGACCACCCAAATATTGTTAAACTCATTGGTATTTGCGTGCAAAAACAACCAATTATGATTGTTATGGAATTGGTGCCTGGTGGATCGCTATTAACTTATCTACGTAAAAACGTCTCAACGATATCACAAGTAGAACAATTACGAATGTGTCGAGACGCAGCGGCAGGTATGAGTTACTTAGAGTCAAAATTTTGCATTCATCGAGATTTAGCCGCACGCAATTGTCTCGTTGGCTATGATTCGACGGTGAAAATCTCCGATTTTGGAATGTCACGTGAAGAAGAAGAGTATATTGTGTCTGATGGTATGAAACAAATCCCGATAAAGTGGACAGCGCCAGAAGCATTAAATTTTGGAAAATACACAACACTTTGTGACGTTTGGAGTTATGGAGTATTAATGTGGGAGATATTTTCCAGAGGCGGAAATCCTTACAGCGGAATGTCAAACTCACAAGCCAGAGAGAAAATAGATGCCGGTATGAATCATACAATCCATTATAATGAGTAACAAATTCCATTGTGAATAATAACAAATAAATTTGTTTTTAATGATTGATTTATATATTTATGTTTTTCTGTAGGTTATCGATTACCTGCACCTGATGGAACGCCAGAAGATATTTATGGTTTAATGCTACGCTGTTGGGAATATGAACCAGAGAAGAGGCCTCACTTCGATCAAATTCATACGGCTGTTGAACGACTCTGTCAAGCATATGCTCAAGTGAAAATTGTATAAAAATTTATAAATGATTTTCTGATATATTCCATAAAATTTTGTAAAATAAGCGTCATAATTCGATACGCCATGACGATGATTTGGAATAAGTTGAAGGTAAAACAAGGATAACAGCATAATACTGATCAAACATTTTGGTATAATGATCAATATTATTGCCGTTATTTCTTAATCAGTCAACGATATAAATGTGCAATTTGTAATTACATGCATTTTAATTTGTATAAAAATTTCTTGACGCTTTTAACCATTGAGCTCATTCACTGTATCAGCACATGTTTTTTCAGATATAACTCCCGTCCTTCTGTTTGTGTTGAACTATGTTTATTCATCTTTCTTGAACTGTGACGATTCACAATTAATAGTAAAATCATGTCGAATCCATTTCTGTCTGTTTTTTCTTTTTATATACAAAAAACGATATATTTTAACGTCGTTGTCTATATTTATGTTCATTGTATAATGTGTTATGAAAAGTACTGTGTGTTATTTGACCGGCAGCTACTGAATGCATTTTAATTAGCTTCATGATGCATATACGCTGTTCAATGATATCGTTCAATCTAAAGTACCATACAGTAAAATAGTTTCGCATAATGTTTATTCGGTTTTCATGTATTAATAAAATCTTGTATTCAGTTTAACAGTTTAGAAATATTTTATTTTTTTGCAAGATCTATAAATAAAGATTTATGAGTTCATCGCTTACAGCTGATGGTGTCATAATTCCCAAGTCTGTAAATAATAAATTGATATAATGCGGCGGTGTATAATCGACTAATGGATCTGCACTCTGTAATTTCTTCTCCCTTGTGCTCGTTGTATACTGCAATCAAACATACAAATAAGAAACAAAACATAGATACTAGAAATCCACCCTTAAATGTCACATGTGCTCATTCCAAATTTTTAATTCACGACCTCATTCAATCTCATTTATCGGTGGCATAAAAACCGCTCAAAAAGAAAATTAGATGCTCTTTATCCTTTAAAGAGTGTTAACTGATTTTCGACATTTAAGGATTTAATTGCATACTTGAATAATACTAAATATTAATTTGTCAATAGGACTTACTTTGAATTCATCGGGAAGATCAACTTGGCTTAAAGGATATATTCTTGAAAATTTGAAGCTCTCAGTCAAAACGTAAAAGGGCTTTTTTATTTCTTTTGCGCAAATTGCTAATGTATAAGTGCCAATTTTATTAATGACACCTCCACTTTCTGTAACACCTTCTGCACCGACCATTACCATATCCACTTGCTCCAGCACATAGCCCATAGCAGAGTCAAGAATTAGTGTGCAAGACACGCCCAATTTTTTTAAATTTTCATACATTTCTATTCTGTACCAAACAAATTAGTACATCGAAAATCATCAAAACGTTAAAATGAATATATTTATGTACGTACCCACTATTATCTGGAGCAGAATGCGTAACATAAACATGAAATATTTTATTATTTGCGACTGCCTGTTTCATTGCCAATAATACCACTCGTGATCGTGAATGTGTCAGTATTTTCTGTGAGTAATGCAAAAAATGAAAGCTGTAGAAAAAAATACTGTTGGACAAACGCAATTATGAACGTATTAGTTCGGATTAATGATTGAATACTTACACAACCATCGGTGATAAAATTGTAAGCCAATTTGGCGATTTTTCCACGAGCAGCGACTAGTTGCTCATAAAATAACTTTCCCCTGTGAAGCATAATACCTTTGCACTCCGCGAATGACTGCAAATTAGTTAATTATTCGTTAAATAATAACAATACTGAGTATCTGCAAGATGAAATATATGTTATTGATATATTTTTTTATATCAACAACGATACTTACTGAAGTATCCAATGTTGCGAGAGTAATAAATCTGAGAAAGAGTTCAGATCCCGATGCAATCAATGTGACTGGGTGATCCATAGATCTCATTGCATCTATACCATTTTCCAAACAAGATTTAAGCTCTTGCACCGTTTCCGCTATAAAATATCACAGCTTTCATCAAGTTCGATCACTAATGTCACCAAAAAAATGTATACAATCAAGAACTTACACTTTGAATGTTCCAAAACTTTCATCAGTGTTCGAATTGCAGCCATTCCAGCTGAGACTTCCTTCTCATTTTTAATAATTGCATCGAAAAATCGACAAATTTCTATAAAACAAATTATGTTATTAATTTTAACAAATTTTCAATATACTCGAGAAATTTCACCATCTAAATCACTACCTTCGCGCTCCATGTCAGCAACAACATATAACCTCAAATCCACCTAAATCTGTTCACGTACTTAGTGTATGCGCATATTTTTGTTTATAGTCATCCTAGCTTATTTTGGCGCTCACTAAACGGAAAATGGCGCTTCCGTCACTCAGATGAGTGCTCGCGCGAAAAAATATAAGTTGAAATACCCAGCAGTGAAATGCGTTTTAGACTATGCATTGCACAGCTCTATATTAATAATTAAAATAAAATTTTCCAACAACATTTGTTTATCATCCATTTAAGAAATTTATCCAGTTATTATTTGTGCAAAGTATTTTTGATACACTAGAAAAGAAATTATTATTGAATTACTGACATATTTCATAAACCCAATGCTAGGACACGTATTTCCTCTATAATACCTATAGTGGGACGGTTCACCAGTAGAACATGTACAATCAATCGACCATACTTGTAAAACAAAATTCATTTCATTTTATTTCATATTTATTCCAGTTGTAAAAGAATAAATATATAATATTAACTAATTAACGAAGAGTTTCCATAGTTTAATCATAATAAATTCTCTTATAATTCATATAAATATAAAAATTTGGTATAATTATCTATACTTTCTCTACTCACATTTTTAATTTTGAGTCAAAAGCTTCAATTATTCATTTCATGAGTAATCACTCGAGTTCACCTACGCGATTTTGCTTTTTTTTTTCAACTTGAATTTGTATTTCATTTTTCACTTTTCATCACTTAGTGATAAGAAAGTATTGGTTGCGTCCGATTGGAAAACGACAAAATAACGCATGTAATCGCATTTTTCGACAATAATAACTGGAATAACGGATTAAAAAACTTAATATTAATGTTGAGTGAATTGCCACCTTGAATAATATAAAAAAAAATTTCATGTTTTTGAAGGTGACGTACATGCAAAACGTGTTTTTCAGCGGGCGTCCGGATGAATATTATATTTTATGTATATAGTGGGAGTATCTTGAAAACTGCTGAACCAAACAAATAAAAAATTGATAGGGAGTAATAATTGTTATCGAGCTAACAATAAATTGTTATGTTAAATTTTGTTTCGACTTTCCATTCGCTGTAAAATAACGATTATATGCGTTTTCGAATGAAATACCTATATTTTATAGAATTTATGTGACGAAAGTTATAGAAGCCACGTGATCTCAGGAGTGGCTTGATAAAAAAGTATGAAATTTTGAACATAGCATAAGAATGTTCGGGTGATCATAAGTTGCTATGGCTCATTTCGATCGGACGTTTATATCGTGAGAAAATGACGTTTATATCTATTGTGGGAAAATTACATTTAAAAGTACGTACATTCCACTCTGATGACGCGTAACGCGTCACCGATGTCAACAAACCTTGCTAGAGTTTCGTACCTGCAGAAATCCCATTTTATGGATGAAAATTCGAATAAAATATAAAAATAATTCTCACTGTTTCTTTTCAGATGAATAGATGAATAAATAAATAAATACACAAATAGATAAATAAATAAGTAAATGAATAGATAAATAAATGAATAAAAAGATGAATAAATAAGTGAATAAATGAATAATGGAAAGCAGGTTATAATAAATGGGTTAACTCATTATATTGCACATGAATAAATTTACTAAAAAAGTAATCGATTAACTAATTAATTTAATATATCAATTCAAACAGTATATATGTACCAAAATAATATCTATAAATATATACATGCAATTTTCATCAACAATTCAAACTAATATAGACAATAAACTTTTTATTTCAGCCTATGTGGCCTAGAAATACAACTTTGACTTTTTTACATTTTTACATCTTTACCTTAGGTACTATATCTTACTCTAATAAATGAATAAATTTGTTATTTTTTCTTTTATATCTCTGTCCCGCACTCTTAGGTTATAACCATTGCACCATTTTTCCTGTCCTGTCCCTTGTCCTTTTTGCCCGTCTTTATCTCCCGCTCTACCTCCTCTTTCCTTTTCCTTTTTGCCTTTCTTTTCTTCGTATCTACCTCCTTAAGCCATTTGGCCGCTTCTCTCCCTCCCTCACTACTTAACGTTTCTTTTATCTGTAGTCTCATTCTCGACACCTCTCTGCATTCTTCTCTCCAATGTTCCATTGAATCCTGTACATTTCCGTATATTCCGCACCTCTTTTCCTCCTCCTTCAACCATGCCTTGTTTGTATTTTCCTGCGTTCAGCACCTTGCCCTTGCTATTGGTACAAATTCACTGCAGTTCTTTTTCATTAAGTATCTAGGCACCTCTCCCGTGTATATCTCCTTGTATCTTTTGTTATACCTCAATCTTTCTATTGCGTTCCATTGCCTCTGTCTCCGTACATTCACTCCTCTCATGCTTAGTTTCTTTCCGACTGATCTGTTGTCCCTTCTCATCATCTCTACCTCTTTCTGACTCATTCTGCACTCCATTAGCGTTTTATTCCTTTTTTCCATGCTCTGTTTGCCGACTTTCCCTCTCTACCTTTCCACTAAGTATTCCTTCACTATCCCTTCTCTTCTATCAATCCTACTTTCATACTCAGCAGCTAATTTGATAAATCTTATCCTCAATTTTGGCCTCTTCGTTTCCTCCATTAAAATACAGTCTGCCGTACACCTCTCTAACCCCAACGTCCACTTTAGATATTTCGTTTGAATTCTTTCCATCTCCTCTACTTCCTCCCACCCCCATACCTCTGCTCCATATGACATCACGCTCATTACCAAGCTGTCGAACAACTTCATTCTTCTCTTGTAGTCTTTTTTGAATAATCTTTCTCCTATACTCCACATATGTTTCATCACTGTTACTGCCTTTTTCACTCTGTCCTTAATGTGCCCCCTATTTTTCCCGTTGCTCTGAGATCTGTATCCTAGATACGTAATCTCATTTACCTCTTCCAACGTTTTTCCGTCCCATATCCAGTTTGCTTTCTTGTTTATCCCTCCTCCTTTCCTGAATACCATAACTTTGGACTTGTCTTCATTTAGTTTTAACTTCTGTTTCTTGAGGTATTTTTCCAGCCTTCCGATCATCTCCTTTAGCTCTCCTTCCCTTGTTGCTAGCAGCACCACGTCATCTGCATATTCAAGGCGCCAAAATTTTTTCTTTCCTACCACAACTCCTCCTGTTTGCCCCTTTCTCATTTCTTCCCTTATGTCCGCTATCATTAAGTTGCATAACACCGGGCTCAGTGGACATCCTTGCCTCACCCCTTCCTCGGCCCAGAACTCTTCCGATATTTCGTTTCTTACTTTTACTCTGTTAATTGTTTGTTTGTAGATCTCTTTCACTCTTTCTCTCAAACCTTTTCTCACACCTCGTTTTTCTATGTTTTTCTATAACACCTCCCTGTCCACTCTGTCGAGCGCCGCTCTTAAATCTACAAAAAACGCATAGAGTTTTCTCAATTCAAATTTATATAAATAAATGAACAAATGTGCCACTAAAAAAATAAATAATCGAATAAATAAAACTACAATGCAAACTAGAATAATTTAAATGAGCCAATAAATTAGCTAATGAATTAACAGATGAATAGAAAAAATATTATTATTTTCACTATAAAATTTTTTTTTACTTTTCATCACTTAGTTTTTTTTTGTATACAGATATTGCTATTATCGTTATATATATATATGTATATGCACTTAGTTGAGTATATAAGATGCGCAACTATGAGGATCAAGTATGAATTGTAAATCCATATTTGTTTCAAATAAGTTAATAATATCATTATTGTATGCATTAATTCCTACTTCATGACTGTATCGTTTGAGAAACACGTTTATTCTTGACAAAGAACTTCTTATTGCTAATATATAATTCTCTTCAGATAAACCAAGTTTTTGTGGAATGTCTTCAAATGCCATACGTATCGGCGTTTTAAAAAATTCATTCATCAATGTTTTAATGTTCATTATTGCATCTTGCATCCATTTTTCTTTCAATTTCTCATCCAATGGTTTCATTATTACGGTTTTTGGCATCACTGGATGTGGAATATCGAATCGACAATTCAATTCAGTTTTTTTGCCTTTATAACATGTAGTTTTATGTATATGTTTTTGATAATTTACATATACATTTATCTCATTATGTTCATTATATCTACAAGTTATAAAGCGGTCCATAAACTTCAGGACAAATGGATTGTCTCCGTTATTTTCATTATAATTTCGTGCATTTCCCAACCATAATAGTGTATGTATGTGTGGTGATCCTCTGGCTTGAAATTCAACTCGTGCATAACCGTCAATAATACGATATTCATGAAAGGGTCCAACCTTACTTTTTAAATATTTCATGAAATTATGAACTCTATGATCATAAAATCTCGCGCAAGTAACTGGATCATTTTTTATGAGGAGTGATTTTTCTGCATCACTTAAAGTCAGCGCTTCAAAAAGACTTATTTTCTTATTGTTTTTGAGATCATATAAGAGATGAATAAGTTCTAGCCAATTTCAAATTTGAATTTACATTCCAAGAATTTTGTAACCGTAAATAATTCTACTATATTTCAATTCGTTGGTGAGAGAGAACAGCGGTCGCAGAAACAAGAAAGAGATACCAAAACAGGCACATGACCGTTTAATTAACCCAATAATTTAATTCAAACACTGGTTTATTTGGATCGCAAATTTTTATAAATTAACAAATTCATATTATGGTATTATTATTGAAATGATTGTTTAAATCAAACAACAATAGTAACGAAAAGTACCCGACAAGTCTACTTGCCTAAATTTCTGAATTCTCCACTTTCAGCCATTTTTGTAATCTTTTCAATTCAATATTGATGTATGCTTTTTTTGCGTCAATTTCATTTTATTTTCTTTTGAAGCTTTCATGACAAGCTGTTTTTTCCTTTTGTCATTTGTTGCTTTTCTTTTTTATAATCTTGCACGTTTCAATTTTTTTTCCTTCAATAATTTTTCTGTTTGTTTCGTATTAAGAATCAGCAACATACCATCGATACAATAGGCATTAGTATCATGTGAGAAATTATTTTTTTCTTTTCTCTTAAATTAAATTTCGGTATATCAAAGACTTTATTAAACTCTTGGTTTTCTTTGGCTGATTGACATTTCGTTATTTTCGGTGTTTGCATTATTATCACTTGCTGAGGTTGTATTATTGTTTGATTAATTGCATATAGAATTCGTATTGGTTACTCTTTTCTCTTTACTCGGAGAATCTTTAGGCACCTGACGATGGGTGGTGGAAGCAGCGATAACCGTTTGACGCGAAGTACGTCTTCTGTCACACTATTACCAGCTAGTGTTCTCAGCTGACGTAACAGTTGGCTCGACTTCTTGTTTCCGAGCTGAACTTCTGCTAGTGCTTTGTGCAGTTGGTAATCTGCGGAATCAGGAAATCTTTTGATTATGGCAGCTTTGATATGGAGGTAACTATCTGCTTCAGGTGGGTATCGGAGGATGTCCGCCATTTCCGTCATCGTTTCTAAGTCGAACGAGCTGACAATGTGGTTATATTTGGTGGTGTCGCTCGTAATTATGCTTGTATTAACCATTGGCTCAACTTGGATGAACCATAAACTGGGATCCTGTTTCCAGAACGGTGGAATTTCGACGCTTGAAACTGCCTCAACTGATGCAAATTATTATAAAACAGCGTAGTGTAAGGGAAATGCTTTTTATTCAGGCTTGCAATCTAAAATGATTGTAAAATAGTGTATATTTGGTTTTTCAGCCAAAATGTGTTTCAAAATATACACCGTATGCTCCAACCGATAGTCCAAAGCAAACCAGTCTCACCTGAGACCAAAAGTCCTTTACAGTTTTTCGATGCATTCCGTCATTGTTAAATTAATAACTAACAAAGATAGCCTATTTTGATGCTTTATTTCGGCGAGTAGGAAAAAAGTGAGAATGTAGTTGAAAGTTGGGTCCGAATACCTCTCTATGGAAAATATTTAAAAATTCCATGTTAGCATGGGTCGAACGGTTATTTTTGGGTACGACATAGAATTAGGAATTTATTCTAAGCCATTTTTGACATTAGTCAGTCATGCACAGTAAAGCCTATAATGAATGTACTGCTGCCATGCATTGATGGAAGTTGGTATTAAAATTTCCTGTGAACATATTAGGACCATGAATAAGTTCTCGCTGTTTCTTCAAAGATGACAGTAGCATTACTCCGTGCAAGGAAGTCCAAATGGCAACGCACATGCAAGGAAGTACTGCTACTGCCATCTTTGAAGAAACAGCGAGAACTTATTTAAGGTCCTAATACTTATTTGCTACTTGATTGTACTAACATTTGACCACAGGATACGTTTAGATCTTTATAATTTCTTCATTTATGTATTAGCAGTCATACTTTTTGACGTACATTTACTAATATTTCGGATATTTTTTTTCCGTAAATTTCACACCGCCTTTCACAATTCTTCTTACGATATTGCCAAAATGTAAATGTGATGTAAATTAATCCAGTAACGTTCATACGATGCAATTTCGACATCTAAGTAATGATTTATCAGGTTTATACCAAACTCTTGACAAAATATATATTAGTCCATGGTAATAGCAAACGCAGTTGAATTCAAATTGAAATCTGAGGTTAAAAAAATGTCCGATTTCGGTAAATGAAATCCAACAATAGGTGAAACGTGGAAACACCTATGCGTGTCGTGATACATGTAGAATCATGCAGAAAATAAATATTTTTGCCTCTACTATATTCACTTACTGAATGAAAACATAATACAGCGGCAGAAATTTGTGTATCAATTAGTGAAATCACCTCGCCAATTGTGTGAACCACGCAGTATATATTTTTTTTTTTTTTGGGTTTAAGATACCACATGATATATATGCAAGCTGAAATATTGTATCTAAAAATGGCGTTAAATTTGCTTCATCATCATTTATCAGTACTGCACATAAACTAAAAAATGTACTTGAGAGCACTCTCTCTCTTTTCACTGAGTATACCTAATCCCAACGTTTTCTCTGGGGCAAAACTTATTAATGGTCTACATTTCAATGAGTGAATTTTGCAGTGCAAACATCTGATATTCGTTTATAATAATGTGAATAATTCATAAATCGAGGTGGAATATTCTAAAAAAAGTTTTGAGTGCCAACTTTCACAAATAACGGCTTAATTTTATATAGCTGGTACCAATTATGTATCCATGTACGTTCTATGCATATATGTGTAATATATGTAGATATAGACAAAATAGCAATCATTGTTCAGTCAATATATGTACCTATGCGTTTTAATTTATTTTATATAATTATGGTATATTAAAAATCATATTGGAATTCACCCAATAAAACAATTTAACACAACATTTATACATTGAAAAAAATTCCTATTTACAAATTTTTGAAATAATAAAATTATATATTAATAGAATATTTGAAACATCATCCATATGGGTATTTAAATAATACCTATATATAATATGTGATGTAAATATGATTGTAATATTATATAATGAGATATAATGATGGACGACGATTTAAGTCAAAGGAGTTGTCCTTTTTCTTCAAATCTCTGTGTACTACACTGTACATTCACATTAATACTTATGTATAGTATGAATAAAATGACTAATATTCAATTAATTGTCGTGAGTGAGAATTTAATGGTGTTTTTAAATCGATTCTGGATGGAATTTTTTGTGACAAGATAATTTTTGTTCGACGATTATCATAATAGATATACTCTTATATAGGAAAAGACAAAGCCGTAATGGCGAATTGTGACTGTCAAAATGAGAGATAAAATTTTGGATTGATAATCGATATAACTGTAAAAGTGATATATATCAGACGGAAGAAACGACTCTTATCCATTATTATTTTTATTGTATATAAGATTTAAAATTAAATTCGGGGCAGAAAAATGAATTGCAAATATAAAATACTCTGTCGTGCAATAAATGTAAATAAAACGAGGATTCAATTTCCATTCGTCTAATTAAATAAAACCGAGTTTGGATCTTCATCATCCAATTGCTTCACGTGTCGTAGAACGTCTTTTTTCGTTATTACTCCCAGCAACCGTCTAAAATTGTGAAAAAAATATGCGGAAGAATATTATCACACTAATTACTATCAATTAGTCATCTTAAATCCTCACTTATATCATAAATCCACTTACCCATTGTGAGTAACGAGAGTTTGACGTAAACCTAATTTTCTGAACATATCAACAACAGTTTCCATAGGTGTTTGATCAGTAATAGTAATTGGTGCCATATCAAGTATTTTCTTTAACTTCAACGGTGTAGGCGTATGAATTTGTAGATTGTTACCGCTGGTGAATATAACTAATGACTGTCGTGTAATACCATCAATCATTCTTTTAGCATTCGCAATAGCCAAATTTAAATCACGGCGTAAAACAAATCCTACTAAATATTGAGATTCTTTTGAAACTATCACCGGAAAGCCATTATGTTCAGTTTCTTTCAATAGATTTTCCACATCCTCAACAGTCATTGAGTCCTGGGTGAATACGTGCAATGCTTCGTTACATCTACAAAATTAATATAACAAATTATGAAATAAATTACTGCTTTTACTTGATTATTGAATGGATATTGGAAAATTTTATTATGTACTTGGGTTGCATAACATCAGCAGCGAGTGTTGTGTGCTGAAATTCTTCTTTGCTATCCAAAAATGGATATCCATTCAGTCCAATATGTGCATCGTATATGCCTTGTTTTCCGAGTGCGTCACCAACCCATTTACTCGCCATTGCGGCGGCCATTAGTGGAACAATATATCTAACACCGCCAGTTAATTCAAACATGATAACGACGAGTGATACTGTCATTCTTGTAACCCCGCCCAATACAGCTGCTGCGCCAACCATTGCATACAATCCTGGTGTTATACAATCAGTACCAATTGTGCATTCCTCACTAAACATCCATATATGTGGATAATTATACGCAAGCTGTTCCATTCCGATTCCAACAATACGACCAACAATTGCACCAAGGCATAATGACGGTATAAATAACCCACACGGCACTTTTATACCAAACGTAAATATTGTCATGATTAACTTTAATATGAGAGTTAGGACCAAAAGCCAAACTGCACTGTAAACACCGGGCTCAGCACCCGCTGTTTCAATTGTCGAATTAAAATTCGTGAAATTTCGTTGATAATCACTAAAAAAGGTAAATTAAAAAGAAATATTATTGTTATAAAAGTGATTAAAAAATGGAAAGTAACGAAAAGAAACTGGGTATTCCTATTTACCACAACATGTCGCCATTAGAAACTCCACATTTGCGAAACAATAAATATATCAACTGACTCGTACTCATGCTCGTGTACGGATTCGGATATGCAATTACAGCTGTAATTACAGTTACCACTAATACTTCTGTCACGGGATACTGTCCAAGTCTTGATGTTTTTCGATAGCGACACCAAAATAAATTGGCTTTGATAAAGAGTGTTGCAATGACACCCTAAAAATATTATATTAATTATTTATATATGAACGAAAAATGAAATGATTAAAATTATAATTATGTACTTACACCGATAATTCCCAACATTACAAACGGTATCAATTCGAAAAATATCCATGGCTTATTGTATTCGACATAAAATAATACGGAGTGTTCATTACCAAATGGATTTATTGATCGTAAAACAAATGCTGCTATTAAAGCACAAAAGAACGATCGCCACAGTGTTTTTAATGGGAAATAATAGCTGACCTGTCAATGATGATAATACGAAATAAATAAAGTATTAATATAATTTTGTTTAGAGTGGTCGGTGCACTCCGGTCTAATACTTTAGTTTCTTATTAATGAAAATCCATTACCAGTACCTTAAAATTTTAATACCGGTATTAACAGATATAATATTCAAAATGAATATCTAATGACTAACTATTCATCGTTTCAATGCAATATATTGATTTATTGGCAATTTAGAAGTTTATTTGGCTTATCACTCGTTGAATCTATATGTAGCTAATAAACTCAAGAATTCACACAATTTCTATCGCCAAATGTCGTATTTCGAAAATTTATTTCATAACAAACTCATCTACCGTCGAATTAACTTTCAAATCACTTTGCATGGTTTGAACTGTTTTATCACTTTTTACTTTTCTATCATTACAATTGTTCTACTCTTTGCATATTGAATTCATCAACTTTTAATTCAATCCTCTTATAATCTATATAACAAATCAACTCGAAATTTTTTTTATGTAAGTGATAAAACATCAATTTTATATTCCGTAAGTTATTTGAATGATGTTGCCAAAGTTTTACCCTCATTGATATTGAATTAGAAAAACTTATTATACTAATCAACTCACTTCTTCAAGACTGAATAATACACCACCAATTGGTGCTCCGAATGCAACTGAAACGCCAGCGGCCGCGGCAGCTGACAAAATTTCTCTCTTCTTTGCTTCATTTCTGCCATATTTTGGGAATAAATATGAGAATATATTACCGATACAGCACGCGATGTGTACCATTGGTCCTTCTTTACCCAAACTCAAACCTGCTGATACCGAAAGTATCAACCCAACTGATTTAATGATCAGTGTCCATTTGCCTAAATATCCACGAATAATAAAACCACTCAAAATCGTTTTTATCTG
>CAJUYH010000291.1:74378-135316 GCA_910591685.1 Galerucella tenella | reverse complement strand
GAGAGAGTAAGAGAGAGAGAGAGAGCAATTAAAAAAAAAATACAAACTATCTGTTACGCGGGGGTGGACAGGTTGTTCTCGTGGGAAGTTTACTTCAAAAGTTTAAGATCGAGATAAGAGAGCAATGCTGGTATATAAAAAATAAAAAAAAATAATAACTAGTAAAGTCAGGAAATTTTTTATTTTTTATTTTTTTTTTTTTTTTTTTTTTTTATGGTGTGAAAAAGTAAATTATTTTACGATTATGCGAAAAGGCGAAAAGTGAAATGAAAGAGTAATACAATTCTTCGGTATTTTCATTCGTCCATTATCAATACTGTGTACTTTTACTCTCTATATCATTGATGTCCATGTAGCTATCGCCTCTATTGCCTCCACCATACTTCAAAGACACATTGAAGTGTGTATACAATTTCCACCTCTCATATACGTTCAACCTACGCATTCACGTTCTTCAAGTATTGTGTGTTGAAATCGCAAATAATGCACAAATATATTTATATATATGTGTGTGTATGTGTGTAAGCACGCGTACACTTGGTGACGGCACACGCAGGTAGACGCCAGCGATATATAGCGCGTGATTACATTTTCCAAAGCGTGGGCAAAAGCGAGTGTGGCACCTCTCTCGCGACAGCTGGCCAACAAATTCAGTATCTACTTCAATACATATATATATATATATATTCCCTTTGCATCCAACGAAAGTCGAGATAAATTTTTTAACCGCCCTCTTGAAAAGCGAAACACAAAATTTATTTCAATAAAATATTTCGCATATTATTAAATATAACATGCAAATATGAATATATAAATTAAATTTTCCCTTGAATTTAAACCCGATATTGCTATGGAAACATTTACACTATATTTTTTTAATATTATTAATAATTTTCATCTGAAATTATCAGCAGTGAAATAAATAAAATCTTGATATTATAAATAATCTGTAGAATGAAAAAAAAAACACAAACCAATTCAATTAGGAAGTGTTTAGAGTTTATTCGGTTTATCCACTCTCTTTCTCTCTCTCTCTTCTGTCTGCAGTTTAAAGTATATAAGTAACGAGATGAGACGAGCGCAACATGTCCAACAGAGAGGTATATTTGCCCACTGAGCAGGAAGTAATCTGTTTCAATGTGGCCACTCACCGATAAGTAGCGCAGAGTAACGAGGTCCGCACGTCTCTAATACACTTCTCTCGTTCAATTTCATGCGACGCCTGATATGGTATGCGCAATGGGTAACGGTTCAATTTGAAGTCCACTGTCGTCGTTATTGTTGTCGCATTGCCCTGATGCCTTGCTTACTTCTACTCTCATTATCCTCCACTTCATCATCTCCCTCATTCAAATACTTATATAAAAAATATTATCCGCTATTTGCATAAAAAATACATGAAAAACTTTTAAAACTTATTAAAACATTTATCTTAACTTATTTTCCTATCAACTGTATAAACTTCTTTTACTGGTATATTAAATATATCTCGATGAATGTCACGTGAATATTCATCGTATATCTTGAGAAAGATTTGTGAAATAACAATTAATTTTTTTATTTTCAATTTCATTTTATTATTTTTGTTTTCAAGTAATTTGGAAGGTAATGCCATCTACGGCTATTATACACACACACACACAAATTTCCGAAATTTTTGTAACATTAAAAAATAAACTGTATAAAGCAATGAAGCAACTTCTCAAAGTCGTACACTTATAATCCACTTAACAATAATTACTCTCGTTCAAACAATCTCACTAGTTCCGTCTTTTGAGTTATGCGAATCTGTGCGTCTCTCTCACTCTCCCTTTCTCTCTCATTTTAAGCTATAACATACAACATAATACATATAGGTCTATAGTAGGACCCGGGCGTTGTCGTGACAGGCGAATATAAGCGCCCACGTAGGCGCCATTATATGCTTCATTGCAAGTTTCCACATATTCGTCGCCAACAGCGAGCAGTGAAAGACAGCAAAAGAGAGGAGGGCTCGAGGCCGTTCACGGCAAACTCGAAATTCAATGTGGTATATATTCTACATATATGTATATAGGACACAAGATTACATTAAGAGAAATTAAAAAAAAAAGGATATATATATATATATATATATAAAGACAGTGGGTGTAAAAAATATATTTGGCGTCTTCTGAATATCATACATGACAGCTTGGCGTCACAGATTGCCGAGCACAAGAGTGATTATATACGCGCGCATTCACCCATTGCCGCGCATTCGTTTATAACTGTTTTATTTTTGTATTTATTTTTTTTATTTTTTATTTAAGATTTGTGTGCGTTAACCTGTTGCCACCTTGCGGCTACAATCTTTTTATCAGATCTATACATATAGTATTAGTATATAGTGAAAGAAATATATGGAGATAGAAAGAAAAAGTGTGTGACGGAGAAGAGAGAGAGTTTTAATCCCTTCTCATATATATATATATATATGTATATATATATACCAAACTCTCTCACGCGCTGGTTGTTGCACGCCTCCCCAATTATCAACCGGATTTCAAGATTAATCAATCAGAAAATGCAACTAATATTATATATGACGCCGCCATAGATGAAGGAAGTGAGAGAGATCGGGGGATAAATATTACAGAAGAAAGTCGAGGGAAAAAATAAAATTAAAAAAATTACATCTTTTGGCGCCGATCGTGAATACCAAAATGTATACACCGTATATAAAAAATAAATAATCTTAAATGTGTAGGTTTATATCAGACACTTATAACAACTATATATACATATAATTTTTCTTGTTTTGCTGGTTTTATCTATTTATAAATCCTAATTTTAATTTATTTTCCTTTTATTTTTTTCCTATTTACCTGTTTGAAAATAAATCTGTCGCATAAATAGATTTAGCGCTGTCGCGTGTGATTGGCAAATAAATTTCATTCATTCTTCATTTTTTTTCGTTTGTTTTTATTCTTAATTTTTTATATCATGTCAGTGACATCAGGATCTTTAATAATAAAACAGTCATCCATACTGATAATACCTGAATTGGCTTGTAATGAAGATAACCGTATAATGCGGTCGCTTACATATCCTCACTTTTTTTTAATTTTTTGCTGTCAGTTCTTCTATTTATTTATTTTTTTTTGTCCTTCTATTTTGAGCCTTGTGCGATGCACCGCCATTCACCACATGCATAAATTTATTTATAAATCAATTGATAATTTAATTTATCATGAATATATTTAAGTTGCACTATCTGTATCTACCTACTCACTATTGAACATAGATATAAGCGACAAATATATAAGACTCGATGTGATCCAAATTCATCTTGTATACAAATGTGTATGCATATACTTTGTGCGCCTACGAGAATAAGTTACATATTGAAGTACGTGGCTTTGGGAACTCGCGATACTATACAATATACACATATAACACACGTTATATTACAAGTCAAGTGGGCTGTTTGGGAATGTCGCTTTTATACATATATATATATATATATATATATATATATTTTTACTTAACATAAGAGTCACTTGACTTTGTCCAATGGTGCAGCGCATTGTAACAACCTACTCAAATTGACCTGCCCGCCAATCGTTTATGTAGTACACACTCGAGGTCGCGTATCTTTGTAGATATTTAATATAAAAAAATGTTGCATTAACAATTTATTGATGATATTTCAATTGACTTTTTTTTTTCTTTATTCTAATTCATTCTGTGCTGTTTTGTATATTTAGAGACAACTTGTATCGATTGACATTGAATTCACTGACACCGTTGGAACACGCCTCGTGGCCAGCACCAAAGGATAAAGCTGATTCGTGCGAAGACAAAGGCCAAACATCAAATGATTGTCACAATTATATTAAAGTTCTGCTGAGCAATGGGAAAAGTCTTTTTACTTGCGGAACAAATGCCTTCAGTCCGCAATGCACCTGGCGAGAGGTAAAGTTATCTTCCGTTGAATTAATCAATATTTGTACTCATATATATACATATATATATATACATATGTCACATACCTCCCTTGGTGAGATGACCTTGACGATATATCGCCATGTCTCTTCGTCGACTTCCCTTCTCAGATAATTAATCGTTCGATGGAATTTAAATAATGATCATCGAGTCACATTTTAACATGATGTCTTAATGTTCATACTATTGCATGTATATTTATTACGTAAATAATTTTTTTATCTATTTTTTTTATCATATGTTTGCCTTATTTTTCAATTCATTCATTTATTTATTTATTTATTTATTTATTTATTTTATTATTATTTCTTCTTTATTTGAATTGATGAGCATTTTTATCGTTGAATGTGTTATGTAAATGTGACGATAGATCAAGATGATTTAATCTGATGATGTTTCACTTATATATATATTGTTATTTATTGCAGATTGAGAATATTAATAGTGTAACGAGTTCGGTATCCGGTGTGGCAATGTGTCCATATTCGCCTCAAGCGAATGTTACTGCTCTTCTTGCTAGAGGCAACGCTGGACTTTTTGCCGGTGCACCAACAGACTTTTCTGGTGCTGACGGTGCAATTTATCGAACTTTGGCATCGCCAAGTTTGAGAACTCATCAGTACGACTCGAGGTGAATGCAAAAAAAATATAATAATAATAATAATAATAATAATAATGATAATAATAGTGATATATAAATTTTTATTTACTTTTCAATTCATTGTGAAATTGATATTAATGCCCGATTTTTTTTTTTCTCTTTAGATGGTTGAACGATCCGCAATTTGTTGGCAGCTTTGAAACTGAGAATCATGTATATTTTTTGTTCCGTGAAATAGCCGTTGAATACATTAATTGCGGCAAGGTAATTAACTAATTATATTTTGCAACAAAAACAAAAATAAATAAAAAGGCAAAACAAAAAATTAATAACTTAATAATAAACTCGGATACTTTATTATTGTTTAATAATGAACAATAACAATTGAAACGTGTGTTTTATATTGATGATAATTATCGCCGTGGTGATTTTATTTAATGACATTGGAGAATCTTGCGCGTTGTGTCACGATAGCATGAAAAAAAAAGTGTACATACACACACACAAATATATATATATATAGATATAAATTTTATGTTGTGCTATAAGCACACACGACAACTCCTGCCGAGCACTCAACAATTATATAATTACTTGACAATTATATTTAATGCGCGGGCGTTTGTAGACTTCCATTGGTCAGTGAAACGTGCGGTCCAACGTTGACATAATTGACAGACATATATATTCACAAATACTTATGCATGCGCACATACCCACATGCAAATACATAAATAGGTGAATGCAAACATGTTGCTTGAGTGCTCCGCTATATTATCTTAATTGTAATAAACATATAAATGAAAATTGATAGATGAAAATTGATTAATCCATTTATCATCTATACAAATTAAATAAAAATGAATGGTATATTAATATTTTATAATTAATAGAAATGATTGATATATATTTTTTATTATTATTGTTATTATTATTATTGCAGAAAATATACTCGAGAATTGCCCGAGTATGTAAAAAAGATCCGGGTGCACAGACACTTATGAGAGACACATGGACAACGTTCAGTAAAGCCCGATTAAATTGTTCATTTCCGGGCGAATTTCCATTTTACTATGATGAAATCCAAGGCGCTGCGTATCAACCAGATGAGGGAATTATTTACGCGACCTTCACAACGTCGAGGTAAGTTATACATTTATAAACATAATAAACTTATTGCAATTACAAATCGATTATTGGGTAATATCCAATGTTTTTTCATTCATTGAAACATTCACGCACTCTCTCAATGTCGCATTTTCACTGACTCACTCTCTCTCTCTCTCTCTCTCTCAATATATATATATATATCTTTCTGTCCTTGCACTCAAATGCACAGGAGCTGAATGGTAAATGCAATGTAATTATAATTTATTATAACATTCCTCAAGAAAATTTACATTGCTTGTATTAGAGGTGTTAAATCAAAAATTACTACGTTCAATAATGCTAGCTAGATACATAATAATTCAACTGGAATAATTTTGTTTATTTATTTTTTTTTTTTACGTATTTTTCTTTCATAATAGTAATGCAATTGCTGGTTCTGCGATATGTGCATTCAATAAAACGGCAATTGAATCGTCATTCAATGGTCCATTCAAGCATCAAGATAAATCTGGTGCTGCGTGGGAAAAAAAACGTGTACCAAATCACTATCGACAACATTGTGGACCTTCTGAGAACACAACACCATATCAAATTATGGACAATCAACGTTATCAATTGATGGATGATGCGGTTCAAGGTAATACACTCACGCCACTACACACCACAACTATGGAGAGATTTACACATATAGCTGTTGATGTCACACCAACAAGATTACATCGTGGCGTAACTGTATTGTATGTTGCGACAACTGCGGGACTGATAAAAAAAATTTCCGTACTGCCAAGGACACAAGAGACATGTATTGTCGAAGTGTGGGGTCCGCTACCTTCCACTGTGTTGAGTTTGCAATTTTTAAAGGACTCACAGAGTCTCTATGTTGGAATGGAAACTGGTCTTCTCAGGTATGAATTTCTCTGTTTTATTTTTTTTTAATTCGATAGAACAAAAATATTTTTATTCATTTAAAATGACTGTGAGTGAATGAATTTATATTTATATTTAAATTCTTCAACCTACACTTGAATATATCGTAAATCATTTTGACAATTAATTTTTTATTTATTAGAATACCAGCGGCCCAGTGTCATCGTCATAAAAAGCGACAGGCATGTTTGAATGCACAAGAGCCTTATTGCGGTTGGAATGAACATTTAATGAAGTGCGATCAAGCACCGTTGCAAAATCATTTGGCAAGCCAATGGCTTCAGGAAGTAACAAAATGCCCTGTGCTAACCGATCCCGTTGACGGTGGTTGGAGTGCATGGAGTGGATGGGCACCATGTCAGCATGGTACCGCAGAGTTGGCGTCCAGTCATATTCGTTCTCATTTGAGGCCACACATAGATAATTCCGAGGTATGTATAAATAAACGAAAGTACATAAAAGCCAAACTGCAATATTTTGTTTCAATATTTCTTGAATAATTTTAGTTACATGATAAATCAGTTTATATGCTCATCTTTTCTATCTGTCTCTTCTCTTTCCAGAATTCGGATACGTGTCAATGTCAAATGCGGGAATGTGACAATCCACCACCACAAAATGGTGGCACTGGGTGCACCGGTGTACGTATAAAAGTAGCAAATTGCACTGTACATGGTGGTTGGACAGCGTGGTCGGCATGGTCCGCGTGCTCGCAAACGTGTGGCTTTGCCATTAAAACGCGCCGTAGATCATGTACAAATCCTGCACCGGCATTTGGCGGTCGAGTTTGCGTAGGTCATGATCATGATGAAATTGTTTGTCTCGATTTACCGCCATGTCCAACACCAGTGAAAGTTTCACCACCGCCACAAAATGGCGAGTGGTCATCATGGGGACCGTGGAATTCGTGTTCACGCGCGTGCAACGGTGGAATACGAATGCGAAAACGGATGTGTGACAAACCGTCGCCGAGAGAAGGCGGCGCTGAATGTCCCGGTTGTGGTTTTCAAATTGAAGATTGCAATACACATACTTGCACTGAGACAAGAAAATATTCATCATGGACACCGTGGTTCGCTATAAATGTGTCTCAACAAGCAGCCGGCAATGGATATACTGAAAAACGATTTCGCTACAGTTGTCGTGCGCAAACAGAAGATCCTACGAGCATTCGTGTGCAATTGGCCAAAGAGGAGGAGCGTTATTGCCGCAATGGATCATGTTTGCGTGATAATGTCAATACAAATTTGGATTTGAATCCCGATGGTGGATGGTCCGAATGGTCTTTATGGTATGCGTGTAATCGCGCGTGCGGTGGTGGATCACAGCATCGATTGAGAACATGCGAAGCGCCACCATGCGAAGGTACTGGAATGCAAACAAGAGTTTGTAATATTCATCCGTGTCGTGAGGGACTAAGCGAGCGTATGAGCGAGTGGTCATGTTGGACAGATTGGTCAGAGTGTTCTGTGTCTTGTGGAGTTGGTTTTCGTACGAGAACACGAGAATGCCTGACCGCGGATGGTTGCGAAGGTCCAAGTCTTGTAAGAGAGTCATGTGAAATGGCCACATGCGAGTCCTTGTTTGGTTGGGATACGTGGACACATTGGTCACCGTGTGATGGAACTCATCAGCAGCAACATCGAAAACGGCAATGTATTGTTGAGTCAGGCAATGGCGCGTGTGAGGGTTCAAGTCGTGAAGTACGTGAATGTCTTCCTGAATGGGCGGAAAATGATATTTCGTCCAATGCATTGCCACGAAGTGTTGCTGTTGCGGGTGTATCTGTTGGAGCTGTTGTTGGCGGTTGCATTGCTGGATTTGTATTGGGATTGGCAGTAACTGCAATGCTTTGCTTTTTGTATCTGAAAAAACGTAAGCCGGGGATTCCTGGAAGCCCGCATTATATCAGTAAACAAAATCCCTACGTTGCCGTTCCGTTAAAAGAGGTCTGTTTATTCAAAGATTATCGATAATATTTGTCGTTTTAGTGATATTGATGGATGGTTTTGTTTATATATTGTGTTTTATTTTGTTTCAGGTTAATGCTAAGAGACAACCGAGTTTTTCCGGAACAAGCAATGGTAATGGAACACTACGTTCAAAACCTAATCCAAATGTTAATGGACTTGGTAGTCCGAAACTTTATCCAAAAGCGCTTGACTACGAGTCGGCGACATTGAAGAGAAATAGTCACGGTCAACAGCACATTCGTGCGGATTTAGATCAGGAAAAGTATTACTGAGCTGCATTTTTATATCACGCCATAGCATGATTAAAATAATATTGACTGATACTTAAATAGATTAATGATACAAGAGTCTTTGATAGGCAAAATTTAATGATCTTATTTTTGAGAGAATGGAATTAGTGGCAATAATGGATGAAAGCGACTGAGAATAATTGAATTATATAAATTAGGAATTGGTGAAATTTTCTTAAATATTTTTATGCAGAGATGTATTTTTTTTTTCTTATTGCTTCAATGTTGAAATTTTATTTTTTTGTTTGTGTAAATAATGTGAGTGTGAATGCCAGAAAGTAAGATAATTGATAATGAATTGGTAAATTCGGGTGCGCTTGGTCCGGGGCATTTCGAGAATTTACGTTTCTAATATAAAAAATTCATTTGCCATTTTATTAATTAATATTTTGTCAAGAGATCGGATGGCATATATACATATTTAAATTAAATATGCCAACCATATCAGTATATCAGAGCTCATTATTGAATAGCTAAGCCAAACAAACATGTAAATATTATTTTTATCATTAGATATTATACAAAGATGAATTGAAGTATATTGTATTTTATCGAGATTATATTTTTAATTGAAAATTGAATGCCGTAGTGCCATGCATCGGAATCCCGGTACAAAAAACGATGTTGTATGTATATATATATATATATATCTATATATATATATGAAAGACAAATAATGTTTTTCTAATATTTTATTTTTAAGTACGTTGAAAGTTTATAAAAATATAACACGTCCTGATAAACGTTTTTTTATTGGCTCACATTGAGTCATGGTAATATTTTTTTTTGTCTTCATTAATGTAATTGCTTTCATTTTAGAATATTTTTTTTTTTTTTCATGTATATTTAACAGACTAATTTACGATACAGTTGCATTATTTTATTTTTTTTAATTATTGTCATAATTTTTCCTTCAACGATATTTTTACTTCTGTTGGTATTCCGCATTTTTCTGATTCTTTCTCCACCTCTTTCATTCAGAAATGATATTTTATAATAGCAATTCATTCTTATATACTATTTGTATTTAAACTTACAAACACATTCTCATGAATAAAGGCAATTTCATTTTCATATAATTAATTAATTAATTTAATTTAATTATTGTATACCTGCAATTGCTTATTTATAATTTCTCCTTTCTTGATTCAATTAATGAATGGAGAATATATTTTGATATTACTATAAGTACTCATAAATTTTCGGCAATTTTTTCAATTTGCTCAATAACAAAATCCATCGATGTATGTGTTGCTGGTGGTTGACACGACAGAACCATTCGAAAGAAGTTTCCAAATTTTTTCTGTGGCATTGGACTATAACCAATCATTAATTGACCATCTAATACCAATAATTCTTTAATTTTCGCCGTTATATCATACAATTTGTTCCACCATTCATCAGTTACTTCATCATTTCGCATATTCGGTGGTACATACCTATGAAAAAATTTTATCATAAACAAAAATATTTATTAATAAAGAAAATACAAAGTTTAAAACTGCACTTCCAACAACTTACCAGAAACAAACATTATTTCCATCATACTTTGGCAATACGAGTTTGAAACCCTCGCGTATTTTTATTTTTTCGAGAAAATAATTTGCAGCTGCCATTGCAATGTCAACTGATGCACCAAGACCATTTGTCCCTCGTGCTTTCCACATCAGCCACAGTTTTACAGCATCAACCTAAATAGCGAGGATAAATTTTACGACTTATTCTTTCTTATACTTTTTTTTTTCATATCTATTTTAAACTTGTAAACGTAATAAATTTATGGGGATTGTAATAAAAATGTTTTGACCTTTCTACCACATTGAACGCTCTTATCGCCCGTGTCCCACGAGACATCATAAAATTTGTCCTGCTGGAAGAGATACGTTGCACCGGCGCAATTAGCCTCGTACAATAATTTTTTTCCTTTAACTAGGAACAATGAACATTGAAATGGTGCACCAAGCATCTTGTGTGGATTCCATGCAATTGAATTTGATCTGAAACACGAAAGTACATCAGTAGCCATAAACAAACATGCCTAATTTTGTGAAATAAATCAATTAAATCACTCATACAATTCTATACCCTCCAATCGTTCTCGATACTTCTCCGATAGCATCAGTGTACCGCCAAGACAGGCCTAAGAATAATTTTATATACAATGAAAAAAAAGTTGAATTTAAAAATCTCTAAATTTTATTATTGACATATAAGTATTTTTATTTTTACAAACATCAATGTGAAACCAAAGATTTTCTTCATTGCAAATAGCTGCAATCTCCTTGAGTGGATCTATTGCACCAAAAACAGTTGTTCCAGCAGTGGCATTCACGAAAAATGGAATTGCACCATTAGATTTTGCATCTTTGATGGCTCGCCGCAAATCCCTCGGGTCCATTCGTCCCAATGCGTCCGTTTTTACCTGAATATAAACGAGATATAATCAACAGAACCTTTTACAGATTGCTCACCTATTCAATAATATAAATAATAGGTAGATATCCTGGATCAAATCACAAAAACAGCAATTAATGTTTTATTGTTAGTAAAAATAAATTATATAGAAATATTTTCGTACATTGTAGAGACTCTCTGTGCCCATACCCAACCAATGAGCACCTTTTGAAAGTGAATAGTGTCCACATTCACTTGAAAACATGGCTAACGGTGGTAAACCACTCAAACCTTTAGTTTTTATCTCTGGCATTCGTGAGTAACGGGCGAGAACTATGCCATACATATTTGACATGCTCCCACCTGGACAGAGAATTCCATCGCCTTCAGGAAAACTTGGATAACCAAATAACCTCAATGTTTGATCCAGTACTTCACGTTCAAGGAGCATAAAAACAGGCGCGACTTCATAAGTATATCTGAAATATTTAAATTAATATAGGTATGGTACACATCGTCAACAATTATTTTCAAAATGAAATTAAAATGAGACAAAATAAATTATTTTCTTACTGGCTGGTGTTAAAACTTTCAGTTAACCAAGCACCAGCCATTCCATATGGATCCACTCCAGCATACAATTGATTGTGAAAATGTGGATTTGCTGTTTTCACTGAGTATCGGACTATTTTACGAATCTCTGTCATGATATCTTCTTCGGATGTACCGTCATTACCCAATGTAACTGCGATCTCTTGCTGCAAATAAATTCATGTATTATTGTTTCAGTTATTTATCACATGGCCGGTATACACAATTAGAAAGTTGAATTTCTTCCTTATTTGTATGTAAGATATTTAATAGGAAAATAAATGGCAACGAGTAATATTTCAATGATGTACATTAATTGGAGCAATACAACAAGACGGAATTTTGTACAGGGTCAATGATTAATCAATGACGCGTTATACTATATATCTTATCTTTTATCCATGGCCTCAGACTATGACAACACTCGTAACGATATTTCTGTAGTTGTACAATGTTTTCTCTTCATTTTCATTCAACCACATGAATATAAATTTGAATATAAAATCATTAATATACAGAACTAAATGATATTCAAGTGATTATTTCATTGCAAACAAAAAACGACTAGTTGAATATAAAATAAATAGTAATGAAATAATAAATGCACCTGAAGTTTTTTCGGATGTAAAAATTCAATAACAGGTTTATTTGTTGATGTGTCGAATACATTTCCATCTTTCAATATTTGAAATACGTTTTCAAGTATACGTAAAGTCTCATCACTATTCACAGCAGCCATTATAAAATACGTACACTTGTAACGGTGGCGTTGAGGATACTAAAAGTGAGTACCATTCTCCACTAACAAGCGGGAGCAAAATACTCGTAAGTTCAGTTGATATTTGTGTGTGTGTGTGTGTGTGTGTGTGTGTGTGTGTGTGGGGCTTGAATTTTCAATGTGTATCGTGTGATGTGTGGTGCGGTCAGTTGGGATACAGTAAATATTATATATGTGTACGTTACAACGATGCGTCAAGATACAATATCTATTGCAGCAGACAGAGATGATCGTCACGCATTTCAATTTTGTGTTTGTTTCTCTTATTCAAATTCCATATACAATATTTATATTTGATATCCATGTTTTAATAACCAATATATAAATCAATAAACAAATCGTCTCTTGTTTGTTTGTTTTTCTTTGTTTCTAAATGTCGAACAACGAAAATAAATAAACAAATAAATTTGAGTTTTGTAATCATCGATATTTGTATCATAAAATGAAGATAGATGTACAATATTATTGTGAAATAAGTCAAAATAAATATTCCAATTGGAATGTGATGTTGTTAATAATAAAAAAAAAAATAAAACACAAAAATAATAAGATAGAGTGAATGCGGATAAATAGAAATTACTAATTAATCACGAGAACCGGCATCGGGTCAAAATATCATTGGACAATCGTAAAATTGTAATGTCTCATCAATGTTATCGTTCATTGATAAAAAATATAATTATAGATAAATAACTGAATGACTCTCAATGTATCACGATGTACACATATATAATTTTAATAATGTACACAATTTATCAAATTGTACACAATATCATAAATACCATTGAAACTATTTATTTTTTATTTGATGGCAGTGAATTTAGTTAACATATCTGACATTTTTATCCATCACTTTCATGTAATAATAAACTCTCAGTATACAGTTTACACTTGATAATAAACAGCAATAAAAAGTATGGTGACTGTTCATTAATAAAAAGACAATTCAATTGGATTATCATATTTTATTTTTCATTCATTTACTACCAACTGGCAGTCGTGGTACAAGACCTTTCATTGAAGCCCACTGTCCTTCGCATAAATCGTGAAAGGTCAATTCAACAACGAGTTTTCCACCAAGAATTCCAGGTCCACGACAGATAGCACCAGCGCCGTAATGCCAAAAACTTCCATGTTCAATGACACTGGAATTTAAATGTTCAATGTACATATTTCTTAACCACACAGCAAGATATGCTGCATTGCAATCGCAATGCCATGGATTTCTTGCCAATCGTAATTGTTGAATCATTGGTACATTGTCCAATAAGCGATTTGGTATATGCGACAGATGATTACTTTCCAATTGTCTGCATCAGCACAAATGAAAAGGAAAATAATATATTCATTGATTTGATTTAATTAACAATATTAAAGTTGATATAGGTCTCATTAATTTTTTGTTTATTTGTTTTAAATAATGCGACGTTCAATAATATATGACTTACAACTTTTGAAGGTTGGGCGTATCTTTAAGAATGTCATGTTGCAGATAACGCAAACGATTTGAATGAAGGAATAGTGAGGTCAAGTTTGTGAGACCTTTAAAATTGCCATCATATAATTTTTCCATTATATTTGCATATAACACAAGCTGTTGCAGTGACGGAGTTGACAGAAACAAACCAGTGGGCAGTACTTTTATGTGATTCCTTCCCAATCGTAATTCTTTCAGTGATGTCAAACCATTCAATGTATTATTATCAATCTAGAAAAATTTTATTTTAAAGTATATATAGACAATTTTTTTTCCAGGCATTAATTAGATTTTGATATGGTTATTATTGTTACTTGAGATATTTTGTTATTTGCCAGATCGAGAGTCGTTAAAAATTGAAGTTGAGTAAATAAATTGGCTGGCAGTGATTTTAAATAATTGTTCCTGATATTTAATTCAATTAAATTGATTTGATAATGAAAAATGCCCACTGGAAGATTTTTAATACGATTCTCTTCAAGTCTGAGACACTTCAAATTTGTCAAGTCCTTCAAAACATGAACGTCAAGAGTGGTCAAATGATTTTTCGCCAGTAGGAGATCCTCGAGATTTCGTAATCCATAAAAAATACTTCTCGGCAATGTGGTGATACAATTGGACGATAAATCCAGCAAGAAGAGAAGGATATTTGTTGTGAATACCCCATCGGGCAGTGTCTGAAGTTTATTTGATGAAATATCCCTAAGGGAAAGATAAAAAATATCAACAGTAAAATCCGAATTGTAGATACATAAAATTTTTTTTTCTTACAATATTTCCAAGTGACGCATTCGCACGAATTGATTTTGATGCAATTCTCGTAGTAGATTTTTACTCAGTCGTAAATGCGTTACACTGTCAAGTGAATAAAATGTGTTGAGCGGCAAATGTTCAATCATATTATTACTCAAGTCCCTGAAATAGAAATAAAATTGATATTAATGAAGAAAAAAAAACGAAAAAGAAGTAAAATTATACAAATAAATTAGGATACAAAATATTTTGAAACTTACAAATCACGTAAATTCATTAAATCTCTGAAACTATCTCTATGAAGAGCTGTCAATTCGTTGCTACCAAGATCTCTAAACACAAATGAAAATATTAAAACCATTTTACCATTAAAATATAATTTTTTCCATTGATTATTTATCATCCACTTACAATTTTAAAATATCCTGCGGAACTAATTGCGTTGGTGGAACATCAAGTAGTCCATATCTCCAGCACGATATGGATTTAGTTTCTGGTCTACATTTGCACGGACCCTCAACACAAATTTCCCAATCATCTGGCCAGCCTCTTATTTGCCAAACTAATTGAACCATCCACTTAAAATACCTCACAACAATAAAATAAACAAAATAAAAATTGTCCTACCTGGTTGTTCCATAGCACGAAGTCGTCTCTCTAATCGTGACACACGGCTTTCTACATCTTCAATGTTAACAGACGATCCCGATGATGGATTTAATTCAATACCCTTCATTAAAACTTCATGACACGCAACTAAGTCAACCAACAATAAAATTAACAACACTAAATAAATTCCGATCGCTCCGCCAATCACGGGAAGATGTACATGACTGTCTCTGGACATTGTCCATTAGCTTATCCCACAGCACACTGACTAAATGTACATCCCATGAAAGCCTGGGGCTTCCTCATTACACTTATTAATTTGTCGAGTAAATAATTTATTCAGACACTTATTGTTCGAAAATTATATTGATGTCAGTGTGCACGAAGCTCACGTTATATACTTCATTTAAAAAGTGGGGCGGCGTTAACCTCAATCATTATATCCAACACAATGAATTAATTATTACGCGATAAATAAATAATATAATGTATTATTCATAATAAGAAAATCGGGGAAAATAAATTATTGCAGTGTATATTAATATTGCATCTATATGTTTTAATACCTCAATTACTTAATTAATTATGGTATTCACATCTACGTTTTACAAGTTTAATTGTATCAATCAACAATATACACAACCTTGATGAATATCAATCAAGAATTTGTGTAACATGGATTCGAAGAGAGACGTTGTTGTACTGGTGGCTCGGAATCGATATGCGATGATAATTGTTAAAAAATAATAATTTCAGTTTTGAAAATGATTACGATAGTCTTACGCCACCGGCACCCGCGCACTCGCCCTTATTTTTCACTGCGAGTTCTGCAAAAAATAGAAATAACATTCAGTAATTAATTTATATTTATTTTTCTTTGTTTTTTTCTCATTTAATATTTCACATACTCATTCCCATTTCACAGTTGACAACATCCAATGCACATTGACTACCAATTGTTCTTGGTTTGAATGACGGATTTGCTGGGTCATGTGCACAAATTGGATCGTAAACAGTTCCACACTCTTTGGCGCACTCCTTCTTCATTTTCTTAGCGTCCTTGGCATTCTGAATTGCGTCTTTCACGTCCTTGGACGCGGTAGCGGTGCTCTTTGTGTCAGTTGTGTCTCTTCTCTTTTTTCCGTCTGTACTGTCCTTGGGCATGTCCTTTAGTTTAGCGTACTTTATCTTATCAGCGTCGGTTGACGATGGCCATGCGTAGGCATCATTGCAGAGTACCAATACACACAACGTTACCAATGCTGAATACAAATAGTTTGATTACTGTAAAATTCCACGTTATTCATCATTAAGTACAATAATATTAAACAATTTTTTCATTGTATGTGTCATTGTAGATTGAAATTGGCAATAATATCATACGATTGCATAGAAACTGTGATGAGGTACTTCCGGGTTACAACATACGTGTCAACCTCAATAAAATAATATCATTGAAGAAATTGAAAAATAAAAGAAATTGAATAATTGTCAATATTTTGTAATTGCGAAAAAAAAAAAAAATTAATAAATGAACAAAAGTGTAGTTGAGATAATTATTCGATACAACTTACCAAGTGCAATAAAGCCCTTCATATTTTTGAATAGAAATAGATAAATGACCCTTTGGTATTCACAAAATATTCACGAAGAATATTGAATTATATATTTAAATGTATATATATTGTTACGTTCTCTTCTCGATGCTATTTAAAATGAGACTGGATACAGTTATGCTTTACCATCCGCGTTTATAACCAATTGTCAGTGTATGACAGTCCCCCTCTACCTGATAACTAAACCTGACCATCATCAAATGGCAAAGCTACACCACATAGAAGTGGCTACGATGAATACTGGCAAAGAACATTCTCTTTACTCTCGTACCATATCCTCATCCTTCTTTATTCATACATTGTTGTGAGTTGGCATGTGTGTGGCTTAATGGTATTATTGCGATGTAACAAACGCGGTTAACACCAGCATTGACCTGGTACTATCAGTTTACCAATTTGCCGCTTCATTCAGCCGGAATGATTCATAAAGATTGAATCACGCGACAATCTAAATTAAATTTCTCGAGAAATATCTGGTGGTTTTCATTTAATTTAACACATCATAAATATTCCATTGAAACGATAATATAATATTGTCAATTGTAGCATTAAAACAAAAAAATTTATGGAAATATTTTCGAAAAGAATAATAATCCCAACGAATTTTTCTTCAATGAGTTCATTGGCACTTATACAAAAAATAATAATGACGGATTAAATAATGGGTGATTAGGCTGATTACAGAGCGTTTATTATCAGTTACAGCAGCGATTACGTTAATGTAGATAATTCGAATTGATAAACGACCTACACACTGAAAAATTCAAGAAATATATTGAAGTATGGTTGAGCTAGGTTCTATTAAAGAGTACACGTACGTGCAAAGTTTTACGACGTTACTATCTACCAACCAATGAATATTGACCCAATTTTTTCATCAACGGATATGGGGTGGCGGCACTTGCCGTCCATTGGACGAGATAATGCCAAACAAATCAAAATCATTTCACATTCACGATGCACTCGATTTTAAAAGACCAATCTGCCAATCATCGTTGAAGGAGCATTCTTTGTTACATTACATTCGTATCACTCTATCAATATTTGAATAATAATTAACATAGAATAGTATGTGTTTTTGAACTAGGTTTGCTCCAAAATTCACCATACCTTTTAAGTATTTTATCTCATCATATCCATTAAACACCAAGTGGTAATTAAATTTGAATTTAAATTGCAAACAACTATTGACAACTGAAATTTAATTTATTAAATATATAAATATATAAATAGTACAATTAATAAATTAAATAACAGTTGTCAATAGTTTTGATGACTATATATTGGAGTTATATTGAAATAATTATGTTAAGTAATTTTGGACGGTGATTTTTCATCCAGTGATGATATTTTATTTTGCTCATCGCCAATATAATTATTGAATAATTTTAAATAGTCATCCCACGTTTCACCTGATTGTAAAAAATTTCTCAGGCGACAAGTGTCACTTGTACACTTTTTTCCATCATTGGACATTGCTCCGTTGGCATTTTCGTACATTTCAATGGAGTTTAGAACCAGTGATGTGAGATTATTGAGTCGTTCAGTGGTGATACGTGCTGGAAAACAAGCGAAAAGCATAAGTTTAATGTATAAAATAACTTCAAAGTTATTTCAATTATACAATATTAATGGGTACATTTTTTCAAGTCTTTTTTTTTTGCTATGTCTTTTGACTTTGTTTTCAAACGACCTTCATATCAATGACGGAAGCAATTTATAAATGTACATAGTGAAATAAAACCGGTTTGAGTGAGATGTAGGAAAAAAAAAAAACTGGTACACTTGATCAACCATGACTATAATTATATAAAATAGACGTATTAAGAATTGTAATATACTCACGTGTTATCAATTTACGACCCTCATCATCGTCCTCTGCGTCATCATTCTCGTCCTTTTTCATTTCCAATTTAGGAATAAACAGAATTAAGCATAATACGGCAATGAATTTCACAATCATTTTAAATATAATCAATTTCAAAATTATCTTTGCAATTGTAAATGCATTGAATTTAAGTGCTAGTGGAAATGAAAAATCGAATGATGGCAGTGATGGAAGTTGTGGGAGATTAGGTAGCGAAAATCCACTCCATTGTGATGGTGGTCCATAAGCTGGAAAAAAAACATAACAATCGCAAAAACAAAAAAAAACTTCAATTGTATTGCCGGAACAAAAAAAAATAATGCAAATATGCTACCTCGCGCCTCACCTTGCTGGGGTTGTGTTGCTGGTAGATAACTATTTCGAGGAGGTCCATAAGTCTTTTGTGGTAGAGGAGCTGGTCCGTAATTTGTATTGGGAATACCATAATTTATACTAGCAGTTCCATAATTCACCTGAGGTGGTGCGCCATATTGATTTCCACCACCATACAAATTTTGGTTCTTAAAATTGGAACTTATTTGGCTTGGCAACGAATACGAATTGCTTGGTGTCGGGCGAAATGGTCCTTGAGTTGGTGCCGGTGCATCAGTTGCATCATAAACAATTCTTGGGATCGTTGCTGGTTCACTAGCACCATTTGGCGGATCATAAGAAGACGTTGATTCTTCTGGTGGACCATAATCAGTATGTGGCCGATATACCGGACCGTCATATGTTCTCCGAAATAATTTTGATGGTTTTGTTTTCATATCCAATTGAACAATACCTTCACGTGGATTATTGCTCAAGTGAGAGTACTTCAAAGCATCCAAATAACTGTCTTGCATTGGTGATTTTATCTTTCTAACATTTGATCTGCTCTCCGATGAACCTGGATAAATTTGTGTTTCATTGGCGGGTTTAATATTTGTTGATGATTCAGTTGAATCGTTATCTTCCGATCTTGCTTCAACCTTTAAAATCGATGAATTCATTTCCACGTCATTTTTATGATTGGCAAATGGAGTTGATGTAACTTCCGATGAAGTAACAATACTCGTAAATATTAATAGTGTCAGCAGTGCACTTGATAATAAGAATTTTCTTGTTTCTCGATTCATTGTTGTATTTTGGTCTAACTGTGAAAGGAAATTATAGGCTACATTAATTTGTACGTGTATTTCATTTATTCACAATATATATATGTATATATACACGTGTATATATACATATATTATGAAAAATGAATTAAGAGTATAGTAGTAGGTATATACGCGAGGTGATTTTAAAGTGATCAAGACTATTTCACGGTTGAATACAGAATGAGCGAGAATATAGCTATGCATACATAATATGTCTAACGGTTCATGCCCTTGCAGTGAATATTTTTTATTTTTTACTTTTCCAATTTATTTTATGGTAATACCAAATATGAAAAATCGTTTGCAAAAATGCTACAAGTGAAAAAATTATTAATTTCAATCAATGTCCTTCAAATTACCGTGAAATTATTTTAGTTTCATTCAATTACTCCTAGATCTATCTTATATTTATATTATTTTTATTTACTCACGATAAAAAAATACTTTATCTTCAAATTACAATTTGCAATCCATAAAAATGAAAGTAAAACGGAAGCACCAACACTGCAAACATTTACAAACACACAATTGTAATGGACACTATTTAGTTTTTTTTGTTAATTGAAAATCACGGAACACTACCCACCGATAAACTCAATCGAAATAAAAAATCGTTTGTTGGCGTACGACTATATATTACTGGAATTATGGTGGGGATAGATCGCCATAGAATTTACTGGGTTACGGTTCCTCATTGTCTTCCATCTTGGACATATTTCTCATCAAACAAACAAATGATATGAAAAACAATAGTGTATTATTTCTCACAAGTTTGGATTTGTTCCTTTCAATAATAAATTAATTGTCAATATAGCTAAATTATTATTTTTGATTGCGCATGTTGTGCATTGACTTTTTTTTTTTTCTTCTTTGACCGGATGGCATTTGGAATGCGAAAGTGTCAAAGACAAATCAATGCTTTTTAAGGCGCAGCTCCATTATTATGTATTCCCAGTGTTTGCGATAACGGTCCCACCCGCTACCATATCCTATATGATGCTTTGATCCAGTAACACACTTGTTCTCATCAATGATTTTCTCGTGGTCAAACATAAATAGATACTTTTGCATTCAGATTTATGTTACTAAACATAGTCAATTTAAGTTAAACTTTGGCAGCATTAAAAATAAATAATTAACATGAAATTAGTCTGATTTAAATGATTGGAAAAAAATCCGTTAAATTATTTAAAGTTTTTCACCAAATTGTTTCATATATAATTAATACATTCCATTATTTTTATGACACATTATACCAATAATATTTTCTTATTATCATACAAATGCATCTGACGTCAATGTAACAGACACAAATTCTTTAGTGACAGAAAAGCTCAAAGGGGTCATATAATATTTATTCTCATTTAGAATGAGGTTTATAAAACGTATGCGTGTCACGAACATTTGTAAATAAATATCTGTGACATGATAACGATAAGATTATTATTTTACATTTCGTAAAAGTATATGTTGGTTTGTCCAAACGAAATCAATAATGAAATACTGTTTGTGTCTCTACGCGACCAACGTATTAACAGTGTTGGAACATAAACAACGAGGTCAATACAGTAGTATGCACTGTGTCATAATTATAATGGCAAACATTGACACGAAGTAATGGGAAAAATTGAAAGTATAATATTTTAAAAACTATCCAATTTATTAATGATTTAATTCAAATGTTGTGTAGATGGGTGAAATTTGGTGACATAAAAGCCATTGCATTTTTGGGAAAAGAAGTGATTGCAATTGCATCGGGGATTCATGTGATTTTCATCAATTTAAATACCAAAGATGAAAGGGTGGAAAAATTCGATAGTAGAGAGAGAGGTGATGGTGCTTCGTGCTTGGCTGGACATCCGGTAATGTATAAAACAATTATATATAATAGTTATGTTGACGAAAAAATTATTTTATCATGTACTGATATTATGAAAGGTGGTGCCAATGTTTGCAATTGCTGAACGATGTTTAAATCCAAAAATTTCAATATTTACATATCCTAAAATAAATAAAGTATCAAGTTGCATTTATAATAGTGCTTCGAGACAGAATGGCTTTATATCGAGTACATTTGCTGGCACTGAATATCTCATTACACTCACGTCCTTCCCTGATTTTCAATTAATTGTTTGGCTATGGAGAACAGGCGAGAATTTAAAAGTCATTGATACAGAAATTATGGACGACCTGCAACGAATCACGTGAGTTAATGTACATTTACTAATATGTATTACTACGTATAAGTATAACTTCTTCTTACGAGATAAAAATTGAAATAGATGCTCATCTTCATCGCCTTTTTGGTTCACTCAATTGGGTGAAAATACTGGAGAATTAAAATTATACGAGATGACAGTATGCTCAAAAATTATATCATTAAATCCAGCATCAAATTTTATATCAATTGTATCATCCTCATGGACTTACGATGGTAATTTATTGTTGTGTGATGATCTTGGAAATGTCTCGTTATATTATTGTGATGGGAAGCGACGTCATGTCATTGTAAATTCAAATATACAATTGTCGCCAAATTCACGGCGTTTAGTCGTGGAGTTTCGTGGAGGTGTTGTTACTGCAAACCCTGATTCTCAAATACTTGTAAGCATGTAATACAACTTAAATTTAAATATGTTTATACAATTTTTATTGTAGTGTTTCGTTCGTGTTGATGAATGATCAAGAAAATATAAAAAGTTTTATAGGAAATCCATGACAGAGCGTGTCAAATCCGGGAGCGTTTGGAAATTTATTTGGCAAATTGAAACATGTTCACATCCGATGTTTATCATTCGGCATCCATACAGAGACAGTCTTTTAATTCATACAAACACAGGGGAATTGGTGGAAGTGAGTGTGGGTGATGATGATGTTCCCAGAATGCAAATGATTTGCCGTCAAGGCTCAGCATATACATTTATTGTTCCAATAAATCCTGATGGACACTGTATAGGAGTTATTGACACACTAAATCGATTAATTATCATGACTATTCTCACTGGCAATTTACTATCCACAACGCCATTGGCTAATCATGGAAAAAGTACTAATTTCATTGTCCGACAATAAATAATATCCACAATTGTATTGAAAAAAACATTTATGTTTCACACAGCTCTTCAAGCAGTGGCTCATTGTAACTTACCATTTATAGTTACTTCCACTAATGTGGGAAAATGTAATTTTATAAGTGTTGTTGATGTGGAAAAACCGGTAATAATAAGGTCAGTTTATTTGACTTCGAAACCGTTGGATAAATTGAAATTTTCTATGGCTGGAAATGTTTTGGGTGTTGCCAATATTGCTGATGGTGAATTATTTATTATAAATGACGTCATAAATATGGAATTCCAGATATTGACAGTATTGAATGTTCCCACATCGGTAAAATACCGTAAAAAAAAATTGTCTAATTAAAATAAATAGAATTAATAAATTGAATTTATTTATTTTAGATTGTCGATTTTCTTATTTACAAGAATAGTAATAGGTGTTTAGCTATTTTAATTCTTATTAAAGCTCATCCGACAATTTACATTGGCAAGAATATAATTATTTATACTGTAAATGAATTAACATTGGTAACAAAAATAGAGAAAATAATTGAATTACAAAATATATTTAAATTCTTGCATTATGGAGTGACAGAGAATGATATTTTAGGGAGTCCCTATTTAACAAAACAATTACACATGATCAATATCAACGTGAGTAAATAGAGATATATTGACTGAAGAATTCTATTTTATATTTATATTAAATGAATATTCATTTATATTTACAGAACGATTACAAAACTGCTGCTCTCACTGACGCTGTTTCGGTCTCGCATCAATTGCGAGATGTAAATATTAATTCCGAGTCACGATTAATTTTAACTTTTGGATGCGATGGTATTGTAATTGTCAGAAGTAAAACAAATATTCATTCAACAATTGGCATATTTTTGTCACATCATCGACGCGAGTGTGGAATTAAATTTGCAATCGCGTGTCTCTATCACAATATTATTTTATGTTTGGGACAAAATGGAAATTTAATTGCGACAAAATTAATGTATAAAGTGAAACATAAATACAATAGAAATGAACTTTGTTATAGAATAAGTGATTAAAAATAATTATAATTTCCCCAGTCAACTCAGCACATTTTCAAGTTCATCATGGGATTCAGGTAATATTGAAGTTGAATCTGCTGATGCACTGCGAGTGCTTTCCACTTTTGCACAATTGAAATTAAATGAGGAAACAACATGGATTGAGTTGAAACACAAAGAGCAATTGGAAAATGAACGCAAAGAAATGGCAACAAAACGGCAGTTGGTTCTCGAAAGCTTTCAGATTTTACAGAGACGTGTAAGAAATACTCGAGCAAAATGAATTTGTTTTTTTTTTTTTCAATCAAATTCATTGTTAGAAGTCAATTGATACTATTGAAAATATTATTTTTGCAGCTGCAAAAATTGTTAGATACTAATGAAAAGGAATCGGATGACGCGAAATTAAATATTGCCATATTTAATTTGGACACTGAGGTGCATGATGAGCAAATTAAATTAAATACTATGAAAAAGGAAGCGCTAATGAGAGACTTGGAAGAACAAATATATTGTCACGATAAATTAACAGAATATTTGCGTGAAATGTATTGGGATTCAATGCTCGTACCAGCATGCACGATAATATCATTGGACGGTGAAATTTGCGTAAATAATTATCCTATGCCTGTTGAAGACTTTCAAAAAAAAAAAACTCATCAGGAATGGATGAATTTCTCTAACGATATTTCACAACAAAATTCAAGGTAACTGAGCAAATATATATTAACAAAATAAAAAAAATAGACGGTTGCTAATTAGTAATTATTCTTAGCATTGAGAAACTATTGGCGATTTCAAACTCGCCAACTGGCGAATGTGTTAAAACAAATAATATTAATTATATAAATGGGAATGAAGGTGACACGGACGAACAATTGGCCATGAGTGGTACAACAACTCATCGATGGATTCATGACGATTCATTAGAGATTTATGATCAAATAAATCGAAATAACAGTAGAGTCCAAGGCATGGCGTTACATATAATCATCGCGCGACGAAAGAAACAATTAAAAGTATTATTTAACCATCTATTTATATATTAGGTTCATTGTGAGAGAACCTCTAGACATTTTTAATTCATCTATTTATTATTATTATTTTTTTTTTTCGATAGGAATATTTTAATAGTTTATTTGAAAATATGCGAATGAAGAAGGGGGAGGAAATTAAATCAGCAAACGAACAGATATCATGTATCAATCATTGTTTATCTGAATTGAAAGAAATGTTTGGTATTCATATGTCTGTTGATTATAATAATTTATATTTGTATTGGCGCGACACCGAGATTCCACAAACAATTGTCACAGTAGAGGATTCGGAAGTTTATAAACTGATTAATGATTCAAGTGATGTATCGAATGCAACCTGTACAATAAAATCGACTGTTGAATATGAAATAAAATCATCAGATAATGATTTTTGGGATAAAACGCTGGATAAAATTATGGATGGCCTTCTCGAAGTCAGGTAAATAAATATTTACTGACCTCGTTGTAAATTCTCCGTCATGATACTTTTATTTTATTGATTTTAGATGGGAGGATGAAATTAAAAAAGAGATTCTAAAACCTGATTGTCTCTCAAAAAAAATAGAAAATTGTACTGAGGAAGAATTGAAAATGATAAGAGAGTACAAAAGTTCTGTTGGAAATTTGAAAATGGAACGATTGAAGTACAAATTTATTTTAGAAAAGAGAGTATCAGAGATACAGGGTATGTAAATATATAAATCTGTCAATTTATATTTGTTATTGCACTTTTTATATTTGTAATATTCATTACAGCGCAGTTGAGAAGAAACGTTGAAAATTTTAACACTCAATTAAAAACTTTTTTTCTTCAACGAATTAAAATTGAATCAGCCATTTTGCAAGAAGAATTATTGAGTTTACGTGAGTCGCAACAATTTCAATGGCGTCAGCAATCAATGGTGGAAATACAACAAATAGAATACAATGAATTGAATCCAACAATAATGCAATTAAAAAAATTCTCTGAAGAATCAACAATATTAGAATTGACAGTTAATGAAACGAAGACACGTTATGACAATTTAATAAAGCGTGAAAAATTATTGGAGGGAAAATTTCGCGGTGAATTCCCGGATTTAAAACAACCAATGGTTGAACATTTGTTACGACACTACAAAAAACGACCGCGAATTGGTCAATTGACTTGTACATCTGTTACTTATTTAACAGAAATGAGCAAATGCATTGTAAGCGGTGAAAAATCGGAAATATTGCCACGCGAATGTGTTGATTTTCTCAAAGGAATGCAAAGTCTCGATGTTATGCCTTCAGGTTTACCCAGTCAAATAGATAGCAATCATTGGTTCATTCTTTGTAGAGTAAGACGGGCCAAAGTAGAAATAGAAATCCGGGTGAGTTGAAAATATAATATATATTTAACATAACAGGTCTCATTGTTATTCATAATAATCTTACAAAATACAAAACCGGTTCTCTAATATTTGAGGCGAGCGAAATAATAATTAAGTTGAATTTGCTGAATTGGCTATTTCGCATGTCTCAGAAATTTAATGTGAGTCTGACTAATTTTGTGGTTTTATATTGATAATAAAGTTAAAAAGTTGTGCAGTGGAGCTGGCTGAAGCCGAGCAAACATTTTCATCGCAACAAAGAACAATTCAAAATATACAAAATCGCATTCACCAATTACGTGAAACAATAGATGATATTAAAAAAGGTAATTGTGAAACATTGGGTAATATGGCGGTTCAATTAGTATTAAAAATGGGACAAATAGAGATCCAATTATGTGGACATTCAAGTGAACTTGGCAATGCCGTACTCGTTCCATTTGACGAGGTGCTTCGAGTTAACGATGCTATTGTTAAAGCTGGTCGTAATAAAGTTGTTGCTATGAACAAAACAATTATGTTTCGACGAACTATAGAGTGGCGTGAATGGCGTCACAGGTGTTTAAAATTGACATTGGAGGATATGAAGGAGGATTTAAAAGTACTCCAAGGTGTAAAGGTATACAGCGTAGACTTGAACAAATATTTTATGCAGTTGGAAAATTGAAATGTTGATTTTTTCATATTCATTCAATTTTCTTTTTGTTCGTTGATATAAAAATAAATTTTTTTTCAGGTCACGAAAGAAATACAAGAGTATCTAAGGCGTCATTTGCATACGAATGGTTTGTCGAAGGACACGGAAATATGGGAAAGGAGTCGCATGTCAACAAAGAAGGTAAAACGCCAACTGCTTTGTAAAATTCCGTCATTTATTTTCTCATTCGCATTCATTTTCCCATCGAATCAACATCATCACAAAACTTCATCAACATATTGACGTTATATTTTTCAAAAATCTACATAAACCCAAATGATTTTTAAATCCATTTTTGAAACTTGTTCCAGCAACATATGCATATGATTGCGAATGAAAAATCCAAATTGAGCGAAATAACAAAGGCAATTAATGAATGGCAACAAAACAATGATCGACTTACTGATACAGTTGATAAATTAAAATTGGCCAATTTAAAATTGTCATTGGTAGTAAATGATGAGACACGTGTGAGAGACGAAAAATTTCGTAATGCAAAATTAATGGCAATCATGAAGCGAAATCGTTTAATAGCAAAAATTCAAGATAATTATGAAGAGTTGTTGGCATTACGAAGCCAGCTTGAATCATTTAGATTAAAAACTTATCCGACATTGAGACTGAAAACTTTAACACATGATAAAAAAAGAATACAATAATAAATACAAATTGCATAACAAATAAAAATAATTTGTGTATTATTTATAATAATTGTTCATTATGAAATGTTGATATTACAATATAAAAATGCGTTTGACCTCAAGGTTATCTCAATATTTCTGTACCATTCACTTACATGTCTACGTTGATTTTCCTCGTTCAATAATGCGTCTTCCAGGAACATTGTATTTATAAAATTATAATGCGAATGGGAAACCCCCACGAGATTGTCATTTGTTTATTGCAACGAAACGTAAACGACATATCGCATAATATGAATTTTATGTACGTCTATTATTCAACATGTGAATGATATAGATATAGTCTAAGAGTAAAATGTGAGTCGGAATAATTGCAACGTTTAATCCATCACAATGAAACATCCATAATAAACATAAAAAAAAAGTTAATGCAAACATCGATATTTGCTACGTTGCTTATACGATTGAAGTACAATCCGCAATGCAAATGAAGTTGCTCATGAACTTGAATTGTCGCCAATATTCATGTATTTTTTCTCATTCTGTCATGCATAAAACATAATAAATAGAAGTTTTTATTTGCAAATTGCATTATATCAAGTATTCAATTATAAATTTATATTCTGTTGGCTCCGCAATCACCATTTTGAAGATTTAAAATAGAGACAGGAAAATGAAAACAGATAAAAATAAAATTGCGATGTGTGGTGATGCGTTTAGCGACAAGACAACGTTGTCTCCCTCTCTACTGTCTTTGCATCTACAATCGATGCGTCTGTATAAAAGGATGGAACGTTTGCATAGTTGATCAAGACGCGTTTAGCGTCCTGAGTTGGTGTATCAAATTGCATAAATATTGTCCACATTCAATTTTGTCGAAATAACCTATCACACAATGACGTCCGTGAGTTTATTTCATGTAGTCCTGGTAGCATTTTTTGCTGGTGTTTATTCGGACACTGCACCCCCCTGTAAGTTCAAATTATAAATGACTCAGGCATTCACTATTCCCATTTGATTTATTCTTTTAATTGTTTTCAATCAATAATATAAATTATAGTTACAATGTGCGTGCCGGAGATGTACTGGAATGATTGTGTGAAAATGATGGAGGATTCTGGCAGCAAAGGGATACCAGTTGCTTGTGTGACTGGTCGTGATAGATTTGATTGCATTGAGAAAGTTGGAAAGAAAGAAGCGGACGTTGTGGCTGTTGATCCGGAAGATATGTATCTTGCAGCAAAAAATAATCTTGCTGCAAATGCCGGCTACAATATTGTCGAACAGGTGAATACTGACGATGATAAAATAACTTTAAATACATATCATATGCCAAAAAAAAAAAAAAATTGTATGAAGTCCTGCAACAATTGATAATTATGAATTTTTATTCGATAGATTCGAACTAAAGAGGAGCCGGACGAGCCCTATCGATATGAAGCCGTTGTAGTTGTGCACAAAGACTTAGCTATTACAGATCCACACAATTTTCGTGGTTTAAAATCGTGTCATACTGGCGTTGGTCGCAATGTTGGCTATAAAATTCCAATAACAAAACTCACCGCCATGGGTATTTTGGCTGACATTCATAATCCTCAATATTCCGCGCGAGAAAATGAAATTAGGGCATTAAGTACATTGTTTTCAAAGGGATGTTTGGTTGGAAAATGGTCGCCGGATCCAGCAATTAACGCAAGGCTGAGTGAGTATATATAATCGATAAATAAAATACATAATCAAGCAATTAAAATATTTAAAACAACCTACTATACTATTTATTGATTGATTGCAATTGAATTGTAGAGGAGACGTACAGCAATATGTGTGCTCTATGTGAGAAACCAGAACAGTGCGATTATCCTGATAAATATTCAGGTTACGAGGGTGCACTTCGATGTCTCGCGCACAATGGCGGTGATGTAGCATTCACGAAAGTGATCTATGTCAAACGTTTCTTCGGGCTTCCGGATGGAAAGAGTTCGGCAGTGCCAACCAATGAAAATCCAAATGACTTCATGTATTTTTGTCCGGACGGCACGAAAGTTCCCATTGATACAAAAACCAAACCCTGTGCGTGGGCAGCAAGACCATGGCAAGGTTATATGACAAATGGACAAGTGAAAAATATTGAAGCAGTTCAAAATGTAAAATATAATTTAATCGCCAAATAATTAATCGAATTGAATGTTTGATGACAAAAATAAGTATTTAATATTTATTTTTTCTTATGTAGGAATTAACTGAATTAGGAGCTCTTGGTGAAAAAGAAAAGGCTGATTGGTGGAAGGATTTACTATTGCTGGATAACAAAACGATAGCTATCAAAACACCATCTGTGAATCCTGAAGAACATTTGGAAGCTGCTAAATATATGGATGTGATTGAGAGAAATTCTGGCGCACCGGAGAGAGAAGCTCGTTGGTGTGTGTGGAATACAGAAACTCTTGAAAAATGCCGAGCACTCGCAAGAGCTGCTCATTCCAGGTGAAATAACTATCCATGTGTTTATAAAAGCAATATCAAAATATAAAAGTGTAATGAATGAGAAAATAAAAAATTAATTGTAGGGATGCGCGTCCGAAATTGGATTGTATTCAAGAAAAAGATCAAGATGCATGCGTAACTGCATTGAGAGATGAGGACGTTGATTTGATTGTCCTTGATGGCGGTTCTGTGAAGAAAGCAATGGAAGAGTTCAATGTTAAGCCAATAATTGCTGAGAGTTATGGCGGAGGTGCAACTGAAATGAGTGAACGGCCAGCGGTTGCAGTTATAAAGAAGACCAGTCCAATAAACAGCCTTGGTAATTATAAAAAAAATACGAATTAATATGACTTTCACTTTTAATTATATAATAAACCTATAATGATTTAATATTACTCGTGGTATAAATTGAATAAATAACTTATTAATTTTTATAGCGGATTTAAAAGGAAAGAAAGCTTGCCACACATATTACAAGAAAGACTTTGCTGGTTGGTTAGCACCTGTCAATATATTGAAAAATGCCAATTTAATAACGTCCGAAGATAAAATTACTGAGTTCTTCGATGGGTCTTGTGCGCCGGGTGCACCAATCGATTCAAAACTTTGTCAAATATGTGCTGGTGATATGGCGTCAAAGGACGATCAAACTGTTGTTGCAACCAAGTGTAAATCAACTATAGCAGAGGCATTCAGTGGTGGAAAAGGAGCACTCAAGTATAGAATCAATTAAATTATTTACAAGTGACGATATTTTTATATATTACAAGTGACAATATTTTTTTAACGATATAACTTTAATCAATTTCCAGGTGTTTGGCTTCTGGCAAAGGTGACGTTGCTTTTGTTCCATTGACTGCTATCAAACAACTGGGTAAATAATAGTAAATTTGTGGATTTAAATTAGTCATTAGTATTTTTACTCTTTTTTTTTTCTTTTTTTATTGTCTTTTAATGATGAAATTATATTTCAGATCCTGAAAAACCAATTGTGGGTGATGTTAAAGTGAGTGAGTTGCAACTTCTCTGTCCAAATGGTGGAACTGCAGCGATTGATGATTGGGCAAAGTGTCATTTGGGTTTGGAACCGCCGCGAGTAATTGTTAGTCACGGTGGAAAATCTCCAAATGTCCTGGAAGAATTGACTCATGGTGTATTGACGGCAACAACTCTTTACTCAAAGCGACCCGATCTTCTTCAATTATTTGGGGCATGGGGTGGTAAACAAAATATTTTGTTTAAAGACGATACAACTGGACTCGTTTCTGTAAATCCATCGTGGAATCATTGGGATAATTGGGCGAATACCCAACAAACGTTTGGGATTCTTCCAATGTAATAATTCAACGACATATTCGTAAATATACATTTAATTATTTTTTATCTTCAATAATTTTTTTCAATAATATAATGACATTGTGAAAAAATTATTGTTATAATGTTTGATACAAATAAATAAAAGCAGTATGAATTTTTTTATAAACAAATAAAAAAAATAAATAAATAAAATGCTCACGAATAATTATACTTGTATGAGCATTAACTAATATAAATAATTAATTATGAATTGATTCGAAAATTTTTATGAATTTTTTGACGGTATTAATTCCGTCACTCTCAAAATTAACATTTGAGATATACGACCGTATCGAGAACGTTTGTATTTTTTATAAACTATGTGCTCAGGTGTGTCACGATAGCCTGAACTAGCAATGCGACGCAATATTAATGATTGGACAAGCTCAACGTCCGCCACCGTAAAACTAATACAAAAATAAAACTGTTTTATCACTATTCTATTTTTCCTAATACGAAAAAAAAATAAATAAATAAATAAATTACCAATTTATTCACTCACTTGGCTTTTGTGAAGTTTGTTCGCCAACGATTGTATCGCGGGTCTATAAATGCATCTTCGATAGCTAAATTTATTGTTAAAGCCAATTCTGCAGCTGCAGAGCCCAATAAAATTGCCGAAAGTTTCATGAGCTGCTCATCAAACAGTGCTACATCCAGCTGCAAATAAAACAAAAAATAAATCAACCGAGAATCAAGAAAAAAAAAAAGTAAATATCAAAATCATTAAATATTACCATATAAGTCCCAGAATAATAAATATGACTTGAGTCACTTGGAATAAATATACAACCTTCGTGTGCAAATATACTGTAAGTTAACACAGAAAATGGATCTGGATAAGATATATTAAAGTTCAATGTACGCATAATATTTTGTTCACATCGATACAAATCAACTGTTGTGTAAGCTCCATCAGAAAAAGAAACAATTTTGGCTGCATCAGGTAGACTATAAGTTAACAGCAAATTCTTCATTGCAATCCACATTGCAGTCAATTCCACCAATTGTAATTGTTCAATGGGAATACGTGTTGCATCAAGCATATCATCCAGTATTCTTGCAGCTTGATATGCAATAAAAGATGAATAGTGATAATCTTTCTAAAATAGTGTACCATAAAAAAATATTTATGCACTGTATATAAAGGAATGAATATAAATACGGACAATTTATAAATAAATTATGTTTATTTACAATTATTTTGATTAAATGTTCAATAAGAAGATCACGCTGGCCCGATGTTGCATTCTGTCTACGAAAATTCGGATTAAATTCGCGACGAGATTTTTCTTTTATTAGATAAAAATTCAAAATATCCTCATTGTATAATAAATCTTTGATTTTATTGGGCGACCATGAGAGTAATGCAGACTCAGGACGTATAACACTATCAACACTGCTATGTTTATATAAAACTTTAATCTATAAATAAGTAAAATATATATATATATATATCTACGTTGGTATTTCATATATATGTCATAATATTTCAGCATTTGAATTGAATAGCGTTACCGTTTCTCTTGGTGGTGGAACATTATTGACATCGTAAGGTGTACAATCATTATTTGAATCTTTATATTCACATTTCAACTCGACAATGCGACGATATTTTCCCGTTACAATATTTTCATTGTGCGAATATTTACTGTCCAACATTGAATCAATTTGTTTTCGAATTTTCTCCGCCTCTTCTTGAAACATAAAAGTTTTTTGTGCTTCTCTGAATGATTCCCCAGATGTTATTTTCGCAAGAACTCTTTTGGCTACCGGACTATTTATTTCACAATTATACTGTGTTTGCTCTTGATGACGAAAAAATTCTCTGGACCTCCTGAATAATGTGTCATTATCATTATCCAGCTGTTGTGTTTTAATTGCGGTCGTTGGAAATATTTCAGTATTTTCATTGAATACAGGAAATTGTGTAACGGGAAATGTATTCTCGGCTTTATATCTCAAACGCATCTTCGTTTCCGTCACATCTCTCGATATGGACGATGATGATGTTGATGCAGTGTTTGTATCACATACATTAGACTTATTTGAATTTTTTAAAATAGCTTTGGTGATTGTGGCTTTTGGAATTATACCTTTGTCTGGCGGCCGATTAAAATCCTGCACTATATTTTCTTTATCAGTTTTTTCGGTATTATTAACTGTACGTTTACGCATCGAATTTAACTGTACCGATGTTATTGGTTTGAAAATTTCACGAGACATTATTGCATAAATTGAAAAATTAACACACGATTGAATATATTTTGTTTCTACAACAATCACACAGTTGGATGCTCTCCGTGTACAGAATGATAAACTTGTCTTCTCCTCAATCACCGTATTGTGCTGTCGCATTGGTTTGATATAATGTTGATATTTATCGCAATGTTGTCGATTTAACGAGTGTAAATATATTTACCAAGCCCAATCTTCCGCTACATTCAATTAATAGTGAATATATTTCTATTTACTATTATTGTCTACCAAGAATAATCGTAACCAGTTATATACTATTGATAAATGAATTAAAGAATTAAATAGAATTAAATTGGAATGTTGTCAAGCTACGGAAATTTAACGTTTCTAATTAAATGTTTGATGCGTTTTTTTTTGGTAGCTTTTCGCAATTTTATATAAAATAATCTTTCACTAAAGAGTAGGAGAAAACTGAGCAAACCGCCAGAAATAAGTAGAACAATGAGTGGTATTATATCAGTAACTTCTACCATTGACCACGCACTCTCAACCTTTTGAAATAATTCAGAATAAACATATCAATAGAGTTGATAGAAAAAAAAAAAATATATACATATATATATATATATACAAGTACATACATTGTCTCCACTGAATGCCCAGTCGGCATTTAATAGTCTTTGAAGAATTCCACTATCCCTCAATAAAAGAATACTGCAAGAGAAGAAAAATAAATAAAAATAAAATTTAATAAATCATTAATAAAAGAATTTTGTATGTTAAAGAAAAAAAAGGTATAGGTACAATTATTTTGCTCACATACTTGTTATCAATAAGTCCGCGATATGGACTGTGCGGTTGCAACGCCATACTAATTGACGTTTGCGATATAATATTTAATGGCATAACGATACAATCAAGTGACGATTGCAATTGTGACACCATATTATCCAATGTCATAAATGCATATTTGTCCTCTTCGCACACACGCTTCAATCCTTCAAGATAATTTGACGGAAAATTCGTTTCTTTTATTAATATTTTTTCAAAAAGTACATTCATTATTTCATCTGATGAATTCTAATAAATAAATGAGTAAAAATAACGATTAATACATTTATTATTAATATGTTTTTCCATGAAATTATAATTGAATTATCGAAAAATATAATTACCCGAAAAAAAGTAAAATCGGCCGAAGCATCGACAGCGCCAAATCGATATGTTCCATCTTCAACGAGACCTTCCATCGTAGTAAATGGCATCACAAATGTTTTAACTGCCAACGAGCTTATCAGCGCAGCGGAATAAGCAGCAAGAAGCACAACTCCAGTTAAATGAATTGAGATATGAACTATACGAATGGGATCGAAAATTGACATGGCCATGCCTGTGAAATAAAACATCATATAATTTAAAACAATTATCGCAAACAAATATGTTACAATGAGATAAGTGAAAGTGACCTTGACTACAGAGAGCACCAAATACACCAAAAATAGTATTAGTAAATGTAACTGGGTCAAGATCACTCGTAGTTTTGCTGGTCCATAAAACTGAAGCAAATAATTTCATCAGCGACATTGTTCCACCAGTGACTAAAATTATGATACCAATCGCGCCCCATATGCCACCAGCAAATGGAATAACATATGCGTTCCAGTTCAATGCTGAGGTTGCAGGTCTCTTTATATACGTGCGACATCTTTAATATATTTATAAATGATTTATAAATTTACTATTGTACATTGTATTAAAACTCAACGATTTTTCATTGACAATATATACTTGGTTGAATACAGTGGTGTTGTAAATGTTATAGCGGACAATCGGTCAGATGTCATCATCAATTCAGCGGCAAAAATGTCGGAAGTTTTGTCGATTAATGCCGATATTCCGCCTGTCCATGTCCCATTTGCTGTGAGATATCCCCATTCATTTGCTGCTTGATAACTAATTCTTTATATAACATAAAATACATAAAATATTATTACATAATTTTCCACATCTTTATCCATGTGACATTAGCAAAATATAAGAGTGTCAATAAAATTTCAAATAATGTCAAGTTTGAATTATCACCGAAATATCATTGAGAACGTTGACGTCGTAATGATGACGGAACAAAGACTAATATCTTCGAAGAGAAGTCTGATGCCATTCAAGATGAATACTTTGGCAAAGAGCAAACGCGACAGTTAAAAAAACTTAAAGAGAAATAATCCGGAGGAGAAAGGAAATATGAAAATAATAAAGAAAAAAAAGATGAAATAGCGGAAGCAGTCAATAAAACGTGTGAATCTGATAAGGAACATTGCTCAAAGCAGAACAATGGATGATTGTGGTAAACGGTGTGAAAGAATTTATATACTCCCATAGTAATTAACGTTAGATTATATAGGTATGTACTTACGTGCAGTTTATATTTTCCTTTAGTAAATTTATTACACCACCAAAAAAACCTTCAAGTCCAATAATTTCATTCGCTTCATTACGAATTATCATCGATGATGGGGGATCCTGCAATGAAATAATTAAATTAACAATACAACTTTGTATCAATAGCAATTACAGAATTCACCTCAATTGATATAACACGTAATTGATGGCCATAAAGATTATTTCGGCGTTGATACAAACTGTATCGCGGTAACTGAATTCCATTTTCTGAATTCCATTCGGCGAGAATTTCAATTCTCAATTCTTTTCCACGATCAATTTGATAAGCTTCCCAAATTATTTCTGCAGTCGAATCGTTATTGCTACTATTCCGCTGTGATATCATGAAAGTACAATCGAATGGTATATAAATTTCATTTAAAAAATCATTGATTCGCGTTTCATCTCTAAAGAATATCAACCAATTGGGATACGCCAAATCTACCAACGGTGCCACAAGCTATTATAAAATAAAATTCATCAATTTCTTGTACATTTACAATCTCTTCTGGTTTATTAGATAATTTAATACTTTTCCAAATTGATATTTCACATCGTCTGAGTCATTGAGAAAAACCAACAGCGGTCGTTTTATATGGTAGTAATCCACGATAATCTTAAACGTCAAATTTATATATTTATACAAATATAATACAAATATTGAGTATTTATTGAGTGTAAAATCTTCCAAACACTCAGAAAAATAATTGATCAGCTTTCTTACTCGGTCTATGAATGATTCGATTTCTATTATAGTTGTACGAATATATCGCTTACTAAAAGTTTCCTGAAGCTCTTTCAATTGTGTATTGGCTTCGATTCCTACATTCCAAATGTTTACACGTTTAAGGAATCAATAAAATAATAATGGAATATTATCGCACATACCTTGAGATTCAATAGGATTTTTAATTGTGTGAAGGAATAGTATGCAAGTACTGTTGTAATAATCGTGTATGCCCTGAACAATCTCCTCGTACATATAATTCGGACGAATCAATTGATTTAATCCTGGTTCAATTGGAATTAATATAAAAAATAAAAATATCAACATTTTTTCGGTTTTACAATACCAAAACATTTATTAATGATAACGCAACAATCAAAAGAATTTCATAACAGTAAAAGTATTGTGATTGTTTGAATAGAAAACAGTTTTACATCATGAATCACATATTGAAATATGTTATAAATTTGTATTTGATAGTTGTGGCAAATAAATCGTATGTGCATGTATGATTGTTTCCAAGTCGTTCAGCACCGTTGCACTGATATAATACTGATAGTGCTACAATACTAATGGATCTAGATATAATATAGCAATATTTAACGTGACGCATGCAAAAAAGTCATTCCATTCTGCAAAAGACATATTTCACGTATTGTGCATTGGTTCGTAGCTTATTTGCCAATCGATGATAATATATATCGTGCTGCTAATCATTTTATTTGACCAAAGCTATTTGAGACTAATCCATAATAAAAACGTTGCAATATCCTGGTAGAAGCAATCGATTCGCTGACGTGTACAATAATTTTGTATAAACAGTTGAATAATTTGAATAATTCTCACATTAATAATTTAAATAAAACATCTATATCACACAAGAATCAACCACATTTTCATCTATATTTTTTTCACTCAATAACTTTTTTCACCTAATAAAATAACTGATAAATAATTTATTCAATAAAATTTATTCTAATTGGAAATTCGGCGTGATATGGATATTTTACGTTAGTAATCAAACGTTTACCACATTTTCTCTGTTTTTGCTTTGCCAATTCTACAAATAATATTCGTTCGCTGGCAAGTAAAATAAAACTTATAAAACCACCAGAAATAAGAACGATAATAAGCGGAAAAACATCAGTTATTTCCACAGTTGACCAGATACTTTCCGCCTATTAAAATTATTCAAAGTAATTACTCTATGAAAATCTATAAAAAAAGAAAATGTATATATCATTACATACATGGTCTCCAGACAGTGATGTTTGAGCATTCAATAACTTTTGAAGAACTCCACTATCTCTGTATAGAAGGATACTGCACAAAAAAAAAGATGATAGATGTACAATAAATACAACAAAATATAGGTATAATTATTCTCGTTTACTCACTTGCTATCGATAAGACCACGATATGGACTATGTGGCTGTAATGCTATTCCAATTGACGTTTGTGTTATAATATTTAATGGCAATACCTGACAATCGAGTGACGATTGCAATTGTGACACCATATTATCCAATGTCATAAATGCATATTTATTTTCATCGCATACGCGTTTCAATCCTTGGAGATAATTTGTCGGCAAATGGGTTTCTTTAACCAACACTTTTTCAAATAATACACTCATTACTTTGTCAGAGGTATTCTTAATCAATGAAATATAATTAATCATTTGTTGAATTTAATATTTGATTGAATTATTGTTTGCTGGAATGAAATTACTTGGAAGAAAGTGAAGTCTGCAGATGCGCCAACAACACCAAATCGATATGTACCATCTTTAAGAAGACCTTCCATCGTAGTGAAAGGCATGGAAAGTGTTTTAACAGCGAGTGAGCTTATCAGCGCGGCTGAATAGGCAGCGATAAGTACAACTCCAGTCAGATGAATTGAAATGTGAACTATACGAATAGGATCAAAAATTGACGAAGCCATGCCTTTCAATATAAAATATAATTCAATTCAATATCATTGTCATAAATTCATTTGTATAATGGAATGAAAAAAATTACCTTGACTGCATATAGCGCCAAAAACAGCAAAAATAGTATTAAAAAATGATACTGGTTCATTACCCATTCTATATTCCGAACTCAACACGATTGATGCAATTGATTTCATCAAAGTCATAATACCACCAGTGAATAACACAATAATGGCGATTGCAGCCCAAATACCACTGGCAAATGGAACAACATATGCATTCCACTTCATTTCCGATGTTGTTGGTCTTTTGATATAGGTCCGACATCTTGAACATTTAAATACAATTTAAAGTTTTATTATTGAAGTTTGAGATAATGCTGAAACAATTGTTAATTGTCACGATATACTTTGTTGAATATAGTGGTGTTGTAAATGTTATAGCGGATAATCTGTCACTTGTCATCATCAATTCAGCGGCAAAAATGTCTGAAGTTTTGTCGATTAATGCCGATATTCCGCCTGTCCATGTGCCATTTGATGTGAGATAGCCCCATTCATTCGATGCTTTGTAACTAATCCTTTAGAATAAAAATAATATTAGATTACGATGAGAATTTAAGAACTCTAGAACAAACAAAATTGTGGCAAGGTGATGAAGAAGAAAGTGAAAATTTAATGACTGGAATTAATCGATGAGAGATGTGGAAATGAAGTGGAAAATTGTTGGAAAAAATAAATGAGTAGCTGTGGTAAATGGAGAGGACAAAATAAAATACCTAAAACTAGGGTCATAAATAAATTGGATAAATTCACTTACGTGCAATTTATACTTTCTTTCAGTAAGTCTATAAAATTACCGAAGAAACCGGCCAGTCCTACAACTTCATTGGCTTTATTGCGTACTATCATGGATGACGGTGGATCCTATGTAGAATCAACAGAATTGAAACAACTTTTGTGTAAATTAAAATGAGAAAATTTACCTCAATTGATATAACACGTAATTGATGACCATAAAGATTGTTTCGTCGTTGATACAAACTGTATTTTGGCAGCTGCATTCCAACCACTGAATTCCATTGGGCGAATATTGCATGTCTTATCTCCTCCCCATGATCAATTTGATAAGCCTCCCAAATTATTTCCGCATCAGTCGAATTATTATTACTTTTACCAATTGGCTGTGATATCATAAATGTACAATCGAATGGTATATAAATGTCACTGAAAAATTCTTCAATTTTCGTTTCCTCTCTGAAGAATATCAACCAATTGGGATAGGCCAAATCAACCAATGGAGCAACGAACTGTTATAGAATAAAATGAATTTATTCATTCTATTAAATAATTTTTTTTTTTTTCGTTAATCAAATAATTGTTTACTCTTCCAAATTGATATTTCACATCATCGAAGTCATTGAGAAAGACGAATAGAGGTCGTTTAATATTATAATAATTTTTCAAAACCTTGAAATATTAATATATTAATTATATCAATTATTAAAATGATTTATAAAAATAATTCGTTAATTTCCTACTCGAGCTATAAATGTTTTGATTTCCATTACAAGTATCCGAACGTGTTTTCTGCTGAAATGATCAACGAGATTCCTCAACATCGTATTCGCCTCAATGTCTATTGAAAATTTTGCTAGTAAATGAATGAACCCATCAGGGTATACTGTTTATGTATACCTTGTGATTCGACTGGATCTGGAACGGCATGAAGAAAAATTATACAATGACTGTCGTAATAATCATGTATACCTTGAGAAATCGCCTGATAAATATAATTCGGTCGTATTAATTGACTTGAAACTGGTTGAGCTAAAATTATTGTTAAAGATAACAATATTAATTCCTCTTTCATTCTTTCTTTCTTCTTTGTTTATCCACTATTTCAATGAAAAATTTTATCAAATAGCTACTACACCGATTAATCCTGCAATACTAATGGATATCAAAATGCAATCGCAATATTGAAAGTGATTCATCCACGTCTTGTCATTTCACTTTGCAAATTATTCATTTTACATAGTGCCATTATCTTGCTATTTTAAAATCGATTCATCACAAATATCATTCAGCTAATTGTTTGATCGATGGTGACACAGATAGTCTTACATTCTTCATATTTACATTATTTCTACTTGACTATAAATAGAATTAAAAATAGTAAAATAAATGAGTACAATGTTCTGAATATAATTGATTTGCTTCTCTGAAATTCCTGCAAGTACTTTATAATGTAACAAGTCATTTAGTTCTTACGTTAATAATTAAATAATATATGTCATAAAAGAAAATACATCCATCATATGAAGTTATATAATGGCGATAGTTGTTTAACTAATCGTACGAGAGGGCCGTGCTAACTACGATAGCAAATGAGTGACAAATACACCTGATAAGCATATAGCAAACTCATTTAGTTGCAACTTATAAATAGGCATGTTGTTAAATTAAAGTTCCAATAAGCTGGCAACCAGACAACTGTTTTTCTTTTCCCAACGTATAAGGCTACTTGAACAGTGCCTTTTATTACTATCATGTCACGTCAATTGGAATATTTATTTGGAATTTTGATTGTTGCTGTTGCATTTGGAACTTTCGTTAATTCTGAAGGTAAATATAATTTATTATTTTTTTAATCCATAATTATTATTGGGATATTGATTCAATTAATTATTGGCGTGTGTCAATAAATGTTCCATTTGATATTTTTTGCAGATGGCAACAAACCAATTGTTGTGACGAATAATCAACAGACAAAAGGTGTTGTTGGATCTATTGAAGACATTATATCACCATTCACAAATGTTTTTTTGGAATATGTGAATAGCGCGCTGATACATATGAAGGGTGAACAATTGCCCTGTACAATTTTTAATTTAACTAATTTCAAATATGCATGTACACCAGTTCCTGGGGCTACAACTGAAGCATCCAGCAGTTAATAATGTAGAATGAATCATTAATAGTATTATATTGAAGAATTATTATTACATATACTAACGTTATTATTACGACACTATTTATTTTTTAATGCAATATACATCAATGACATTCTTACCTATAATTTAATATTACTAAACATTAAATAAATAAAATATAAAAAATATATATCTACTGTCTAATAATTGGAATGGCCTATCTGAATCCATAAATTTTTTTTTTTGCTGAATTAATATTTTGGGTAGTTTCGTGCATTCAAAAATGTCTGTTTATTAGAATTCTCCTTTGGACAACTGTTTATTGTCGTATTGGTACACAATTATTTTACGTAAATGATTGAAAATTGATCGTTAGTTATCGATTTTAAATGTTTATTTATCAATATCAATTATAATAATTGTTACCTAGGCTCTTTATCAAGTTTACGATAACGACATTGCTCAAGACCTTCACTCTAGACCTTCACTCATAATAATAATTTTTAATATATCTGCAATTGTATTAAATGTTGTGTACAAAATTATTTTGTGGACAATGGATATATCGAATGTCAAATGAATTTGACGAATTATCTATTTTCAATAACTGACGCGATAATGCACGATAACATTTACATCGTTCATATTCATAAATTACAAAGAAATATTTTAATATATCCATCGCGCGTGTGTTTGATAATACAACAATTAGCACATGCCATTCCTCGATAAAACTGCGCATTACTGTTCCATGAAATTTCATACAATTAACTCGAGGTATCCTTGAAAAAGGAAATTATTTCCACTACCCCTCTATCTTTATAAATTAGGCTTTCTATGTACTTTTATTTTTTTTTTTCACGTATTATTCACTAACCCATTCAATCCTATATCTTATATACATTCAAAAAAATAATTATTCAACAAAACATACTTTGTATAGATCAGCAATTTATATTATATTTTACTGAAACAATAAATTCAAAAATTAAGAATTAATCAAATTGAATATGTATTTTATTTCTGTGACGAACAGTTTTTTTTTTCCTCACTGAATAATGAATAATAAAAAAAAAATTAAAGAAGGGGAAGTACAAATTTCAATTTCAACTTCCACACTCAATCGTATACTCATAGCAAATCGATAATGGCACGGTTGACAGTTGTCACGTTTGGTGTATTTTCTATTGTCTTTATACTCTCATTATTCCATCCCGCTGATGGAATACTATTCAATTCAGGACGTGATTATGTATCACCCGGTGAGTGGCAATCAATCGTAATTATTGAAATTTAATAGTGAGATAAATAAAATTATTACATAGATAATTGGCAATAAATGATTAATATATTTTATAATAATGTAATTGGATGACAGCCAAAACAGATGTTGTTTGGGACACTGGAGCAATGATAATATCACGACAAAAGCGTGGAATAACAGATTCAATGACACATATGATGTTCAATATTATTGAAGCGCCATTTCACGTAATCGGTGATATTATTCGTCTGCCATTTCGTATAATCTACAGGATATTCGAAGGACCTATCAATTTGATGAAATCCATTCTCATGACACCGATTAGAATTGTTCAAGAAATCTTCAGAGTAATTTCATTACCGTTCCGTTACAGTTTTCGGGCAATTACTTTCCCCCTCAGATTTTTCATAGCCAGATACCATCATAGAAGTTTAAGAAACACTTCAACTGATGGTCAATCGCCATCTGTTACTACTGATAACAGTACAAATATTCCAGAACAAGGTATTTCACAGTCATTGAGTGCGTCAATACGAAGGATTGCAATCAAAGCGCTATGGTTCGCATGGACCATTGCAAAAACTCATATTCTACCGGCGTTGGATAAAGTTGTTGAAAAAATTCAATATTCAAATTTTATACCAGACGATCTGAAACGAATTCTTCAAAGAATGCATTCAATGTATGAAATGTTGCAGTTGTTCAGAATACTGTGAAAATAAACAATGTAGCTATCCAAATGAATTAATTTTATTGAAATCTGTTATCAATTCAATGTTATGACCACTAATAAAATGATAAATCAGGACACAATAATGTGCAATTATTTTTTTCATTTTTATTGCGAAAAATTTTGTGTAAATCTATTTAATTACGTGAAAATAATTCATTAACATTCCCTTTCCAACATAAAATTGAGTCTATTAAACAAAGAAAAATGTTTCAACAGCAGAAAGCATTTGCTTTTCGGAAAATAAAAATATGAAAATCGAGTAGAAAAAAATTTTAATTTTCAATTATTTCGACATATTTATTTCAATATACAAAGGACATCAATAACATGTATTCTTACATATAAATAATATAGAAAAAAAAGTAAATACGACAGTTTCATTCTCATATGACATATAATTTATGAACTCTGTTTTTTCGTGGATACACCACCAAAAAGAACATCGACCAATGGAACAGCCATTCCATCAACAGCCATATAAATAAAATTTTTCAGAAAGCCTGGCAGTATAACTGATGGTAACGGGTCCAATAGGTCTCTAACTAGATCAGCTAGACTGCTTTGAGTTGTAAGACCAGTGCAAGTAAGACGTGTATTGAGTGAAATGGTGCAGGGTAGCGTACCACCGAGCAATCGTCCAACTGCACCATTTGTCAATTCTTGCACTTTACTGTAGATACTTTGAATCTTTCCCACAAGGTTGCTCAGTAGATTACCAACTAGCGGCAATCCACTAAGCCCATTCTTGATCGTATCTAGAACTCCTTCATTGCCATCGTCGCGTTTAACAACTGAAATACAATTAATAATACGCATTAATAAATAATGATTAATGGTTGATTTTTTTTTTTATGATTTTTTATAAAAGCAATGGCAATTAAATTTTGTTTCAATATTGAGTTCACTCACTGTGTGTTGCACTAACGTATTGACAAGCCAATACAAGTGCCAAAAATATGACCCACTTATTGCATGAACGCTTCATGATTGAATGAAACGTCGACACCAAGTTGAAAGCACTTTGTGAAATTCTCTAATAAACGAAGTTACTCCTTTTATAAAGATGTCACGTGTATGTGTGAAGTGAAGTATCTATCGAAATTATTATAGATTAGTATGTACATATCTTCACTCATACTAACATATATGTTGAAAATAATGTAAGCTTGCCAATTGTTATACACCCGACATCTTTTAATAAGGCATGTGTCATTTTCCCATTTGTGCTTATCACTTGACCTTGCTGCATAATTTCGTTCTTCCACACTGTCATGTAATATGTTTTGTTTTTCCTTCTTTTATTTATTATTATTATTTTTCTATCTTCACTGTCGCAAAAAAAAAGAGTAGTTAGGATAATTACCTTCAAATCTATCAGCACAATATTGTGTTTAAATAATTTTTATTTGGTCAATTTTATATAGGATTCTGCTATCTTCAATCAGTGATCGCTATTTCACGTTCATTCATTGACAGCATGGACTAACAATTATTATCCAATTGATGTATTAATGAATAAATATTATGAATATATCAATAATCCTGTCGCTGTGTTCGTCAATGAAAAAATTAATTTATTTTACATTACTTTATTCAGTAATAATAAATTTTAATACATCTTTGCTATTAATAATAGAGCGTACAATTATTTATTAATAATTGAAGGGAAATTGATTATTCTTCCGAATCTACAATGCATTTTACTGCATTTAGTTTTGTTTCGCCTACAATATTGTCAAAATTTTTCTGGGTTGCTCGAATGCAATCTGACGCATTGGATATTGCTGCATTTATAGATGTTTTGAGGTTATGTTTGAACTTTTGATATTTGGCGCTTTGAACTAAATTGGTATTATTTTTAATATCATTACACTCGATCATATTTTTACCCATCTTCGTGTCACAAAATGATTCCGTAACATCATTAATACCCAAGAAAGCCGTTATTTTTCCCTATAAGCAAAAAAAATGTACGAATTGTATGATATGAAATTTTTTTATTTTCGTTTACTTACATTAAAAAAATTCCATATATTATTTTGTGGAGAATAAAGCATGGCAAACTGGTCAGTCATACATTTATTCATTTCAGCGACGACAGCCATGGCTGCATCCAATAATATTTTTTCTGATTGGCGACAGATCTCAACACTGTGATTTGTATGTTCAGCCACATTTACAATTTTCTAATTTTAACAATAAACAGAAGAATATAAAAATCATTCTAGTCTCAATATATTAAAATATTAATTTGCTGTAACATACTTCGAAATATTCCTGGCCCAAATATATAATTCCAAACATGTAAATGTTATTATTAATTTTCATCTCCAGTAATTTTTTATTGAAATTTCTGCTTAAATTACTTGTATAATAGTAAAGATCAATTAACTCGGATTTGCTGTTGTCCTGCATAACCCTTTCAAATGTTTCGGGTAAATATCCTTCAACCTTTTAATTACCATTGATAATTTATTAATAGACATTTAATATATATCGTATAAACATTTATAAATTATGAAAGATATGAAAATTTTACCTGTAGACTGAGCATCACGCCAATAATATACAGAAAAATGATTGAACTCATCGTGGAATGTATTAAATAAAAATATATCAGGACCAATACACAAAAATTTATATAGTCAATTAAACGTTCACTTATTCGATTTAAATAAATAATGGAGTGATTATTGTCGATTTAAATGCAGCGATATTTTCGAAATGAACATGAATAAATAAATGAACTTTGGCTTCTCTGGTGGAAAACAGTGATTTTAATAGAAGTATTTGAGCTTTCACGAAATTAAGATATCGCGTCTAGCTTTTTTGACGACGATATACGTTGTGAATTAAAAAAATATATAGGCTATTTTATGTCCGATGATGTGGCGTATATAGGTCGTTACAAATAAAAAATGAATTACGCCTATCCTAATCTCGATTTGATGTTTACATCATTGTCAAGTATATATGTAAGTAGTTTTTAAAATTATTTCATGCTGTTATCATTATCTACACTAAATGATTTTATTTGTACATTCTATGAACTTAATAGACATTACAATTATCAGGTATCGGTTGATATGTTAGATATAACCCAGGAATTACACTGTATTTCACAAAAATAAATTCGTATAAAATTTTTTGTTTGACAATGAAATTTATTAATCAGTAATGATAATGGCAAGTAATGGAGAAAGAAATTTATTCGGTATTTGATTTAAAATGTTCAATTGAAGTGACAATCTTCTGTTTAATAAATAAATCAATAATAAATTTTTCTGTTTAGACTAAATTCATGTTTTCATCAGGAAGACATTGTTAAAATGAATACCTATGCAATATATTTTTATTAACAATCACAAATTTAATTTACTTGGTAAATTCCTTTATGCATTTTGGTAAATGAATTCGTGCTGATAAGATGTCATCATACAACTTAATCATTGGTGTTTGAAAGCAATATTTGGTATTTATTTCACTTGCATTTAATAGCGAATTACCGGTGACCTTCAATTGTTTTGCAACATTCTCAAAGTTTTGCACGGATTTACTCGTTGCTGGGATTTTATACTCTAGACAAACTTTAGCTTCCGCGGGGTCGACAAGGACACATTTCATCATGGTTAAATCAAGATTTGTTAGTAATAATTTCCCATTCTAGAATACAAATCAGAAATAAAATAATATTGTACGGAAGTAAATTAATTTATATTCAAATAAATAATTCCAATTATTTTCTACTTGCAATAACATGTGTTGCTATTTTTTTCGTAACTATTTCGAGTGTATCCAATTGGTCGTTTACGCATTTACTAAATCCACTGAATGCAGAATAACTAGTGTCACTGAAACGTTGTCTCATTGCTTCATAACATTGGTACGACTTTTTTTCCACATTATTCGTTACTTTAATAGCACTCTAAATTGCATAATTTGAATTAATTTCATAATTTTCTTCAACGCATTCACAGGTATTTGTTTAAATTATAATATATTTAACAACTTACTCTTGTGTCAAACAAAGCTAATTTTACCGCAATATTCACATTGTTCACTTGATTATGTTTCAAATTATTCAATTTTTTTTTAAGATTAAATTTCAAATTATCGTTATAGTGAGTGAGATCGTCTGTCACTGAATTTAAGTAATTTTTTAAATGTGTTATTGCCCAAAATGGATTCAATGGTTCGGCCTGCAATTATTTATATAGATATTTGTTTATTAATTATTATATGTTTTTATTTCACAGTCATTATAATTTTATTTCTAAAGTATAAACATTTCTACCTGCATAAGCAGAGCACCGAAAATACACAAACAAATATTTGAATACATTTTTGGTGTGAGTTGATCTTATCTTGCCTGCTTATCAACTATTGCACATATTTTTCTGTCCAAGTTATTTATAGCACATGCATTATTCCTCCTTCTTCATTACCTACCATATCTCCAAGGTGATAATGAAAAAACAAAAAATTATGCCGCGTTCGTTCACTGCACAGAGTTGTGTCAGGTTTTCCACAATATTGAATGTCGAATATGTGTCATTAATATATGTATTCAGTTGCATGAATGCAACACAAATGCAGAGATGTTATAAAGGCTGTGTCAATAATATGACAGTTGTATAATTGTAACGAAAAAAAATTATTGTCAGTAGCTTAATATGAAATTGGGTTGCTATTAAAAACAAATTTGACTATTGATATCATATTATTCGTATTATACAATGCACGCTATATATATTTTTTCACAATATATTCCTTATAGAAATGCAATAATATTTGTATATATATATGTATATATATATCATTTTGTAACATATTACTAGTCAGACTTGCGTGAGAAAAAAAAAGACAAGAAAATATTGAAGAAGAAAAACGCATAAGATGTTTGACAGCAGTATAAAAATTTATATAATTTTTTTATTTCTTAATATTGTGGATTGAATTTATTTCATTATTATTTTTTTGTTCTATTATAAATGGAACACATGTTACTTTTTTTGTTTTTTTTTTTTTTTTTCGATAAGACGTCGATGAAATACTTTATACATGATATTGGCAGTTAACTCCTATATTTACTACAACATAGGAATTTTTTTTCATATGCTTGGCCCATCGTTAAATATATGAATACACAAGAGATATTATTTATATGTTTATATATACGCATATTTGATGAACTACACGTGTTGCCAATGAAATATGTGTGAGACGAAATAACACATTTCTACGATAAATTGATAACTTAAAATATGGATACTTAACACATGCGTTGACTTTATTAAAAAAGAAAAAAATAACAGTTATTACATGGCAGTCTATGTAGGCCAATTTGAATAATATATTCGTCAATTCTATCTTCCGAAGACTATAAAAAAAAATATTATCGAATTTGATTAAAAATTAATTCATATTCGATTCATATTTAATGACTCAACGAATTTCTTCGACAGACATTAGGTACATTCATTTTTTATTATTTTTTTTTTTCGGCGTTTATAAGCTATTAATACCGCAGAGTTTAACCTAAAATTGTTCAACGTTCTACTGCCATATTATATTAAAAAAAAAATGGAAATAAAAAATAAAAAAAAAATATTATGAATTTAAGGAGTACAAAATCGCGTAAATTTTACAGTGAGGGCACATAAATTTTTTTTGTTCTACATATGGCAGTGAGTCAACAGTGGCAATAAATTAATTTAATTAGAGAGCACGTAATTGTTGACTTGTTTTTTTCTTTTGATACACATTTTTATCTTAATCGAACTAATGGTCGTTTTTGTATTTTCGTTACGAATTGTTGCGCTTATAAAATTAAATTACTAAACGTGTACAATAGTGCAATTGCAACTCGAAGCATTTAAAATACGATAAAAATTATTGGCTACATTAATAAGTTATTAATACTAGATTTCAAGATGGTTAAGAAAAAAAATTCTCAGCCAATTCTAAGACTCGAAATAATTTTTTATCATTGGCTATTATTTCTTCTCTATTTTTAAATGACAGTGAGAGACACTTGGGAGAATCAGTCAGTCACTCCATTTCTTTTTCTTTCTATTCATCGAATTTGTAATAACAAAAAAAAAATTAGAATAAAATTATACTTGACGTGTTGAATTATCTGTACACTATGATGGCAGTACGTCGAGTTTTAAATCCATATTTGGAGTACAGAAACCACAATATCCACCGCATTTTCCCAGAATTCTTTGATCATTCTAGAAAAATATGTAATTATATTTGATAATAATACAATAGAAGAGTAAATATAAAAATATGTCATGATACCATGATTTTTTTTTCTTCAATATTCTTACAATTCTGTTTATGACGAGGAAGGCTCGTGTCTTCTGTCGTTCCCACGTAACTTGAGGAACGAGTTTGAGGGCGGTACCATTTAAATTGATACTAAACCGTCCCTGGGGACAATCTTTAAGGCTATAACAATCTCCAGCTTTGCCATACTCGACACGTTTCGCCCCTTTGGTCCATGAAAATGTATAATCGTTAGCTATAAAGAAGAAGAAACAAAAAACAATAATTAAATTATTTATTCCACTTCAATTCGGCGAAATCAATCGAATAATTTTTTCCTCGCCTATAATAATAAGTCGCGATACGTCAATTCGAACTCTTTTAAACATTGTTCTTCCTGATATATCGCCTACGTCATAAACACAATCGCAACTATCATTCCGCTGTCCATTGAATGGACACGTATTAGGATTTTTCAACCTATAATCATAATATCTCATAATTAAATTCATATTCTTCAAAATTATATTCAAAAGTATTGGAATAGAAGAAATAAATTTATTACTGTTTGTCATAAATTTCAGCATAATTTTCACGTTCACCCGCAGGCAATGTGAGATATTCTCTCGGTTCATTGGTCGCCATTCCATGGCAATAAATCGTCATATTTCTTCCGCCAATGAGCAATATATACTCGCCATCCTTGGTAGACTTGAATCTCTTTTGTGCCTCAAGACAAGTCAAGGGACCGCAACGTCTCTGGTTACATTTACGTTTTCTCTGTGGCTTAAATTCCTTCGGGCAATTGAATCTTGCAACTCTTTTACCACTTCTATCATGGCAAAATAGTCTGCGTATTTGTCTACCCTTTCTACCACACTGATGACTACACTGCAATTTTATTTCAAAATTATTAAATTCCATCATAAATATATGAATTTTTAATGAAAAAAAAAAAAAAAACATACCTTCCGCCATGTACCAGTTGTCCAATAAAATTTGTCATCACATCCTTGCAATTTACATTTTTGTTCATGCTTTGGTTTTTCATTTATTGGACAGCCATCGGATGGCACTGGATCAATCCAACCAAATCGATTTATTCGATGGCACGTGACGGCGCGCTGTTGAAATCCTTCGTCGCAATATTCCGAACACTTGAGAGACAAGCGAATAAAGAAACAGAGACAAAAAAAAAAAGTAAATAACGGAATTATTGTCAAACATATAAAGGGAAATAATTAATTCTCGGAATATTCAAACGACACGATAAAAAAAGAAGAAATGGAATTTCTTCATGGTATTGTATTATATAAAATTGAATGCAATTATATTAATTGTTGACTTCTTCACAGTATAGTAATATTATCGTTTAAATGTTTTTCCTTAATAATTGAACAATAAAGACATAAAAACTCCACTTTTACTATGAACTTCATGTTAGTCTCTGATCACTCTAAGTTAATTGTGTGGGAGATAAATTATTCCGTGGTTAATTGATTGATTATCTAATTAGATTCTCCGATGATATCACGAGCAAGATTTTCCTTGTATGATGATATCATCAGAAATGATTGAGGAATAAATGTTTTCTCATACTTTATATCATAAATTCAATGAAAACATCTTGAGTATTAATCGATAAATTAATCGATTGTGAAAAATAAATAGAGAAGTATAAATATGTAATTCCAGAAACATTTATATAATCATAATTGGCGAAAAAAAATAAAAAATAAAAAAAAATAGTCTATCAACCCGTATATGACTTCCAAATATTAAATTGAACAAATAAGCAATAATTCTAACTTTCAATAAAATGGAACAATAATATCCCATCATCTCTGTCATTGACATCGTATACAAATTCCAAGAAGAAAACTATGAACGGCTGAATAAGATATAAATGTATATACGTTCAGTTTATTTCAATTGATGAATCATGCATGTCACCGTAAACTGATTTGATAATCTACGAGTAATTGATTGCTTCTGATCAAGCACTCGAGTTTGTAAATGTATTTAACCTCTGGGCAAATAAAATTTTATATACAATAATGAATTGAAATAATAAAACGATACAAAATAACTGGACTAAATATAGACATAATTCACACAAAGAATTACTTGAATTATTATTTAGTAAATTGTTTATACAATATTGATACCTCAGACCAGCTGCCTTCGCGCCATGTATAGTCGCACGGTACACGTTGACACGGTCTTTGTGATCTTGGTTTAACCATATGAAGTCTTATACATCGATTATCATCGACCAGTTGTTCAGTATTTCCTGTCTTGAATGTACACTCAACACGTCGTGTTTTAATCCCACCGCCACATGATTTTGAACACTATAATAATTATTTATTTCATCAATTTTTATATTTAAAATCCAATTTATATTATTATACTTGAAGAAAACATTTGGGGAAATGATAGACAACATTACTGCAAGATATATTATTATGAATGGAATGAGTAAACATAATTGGTTATAACTTACCGGAGTCCAATTTGAGATTCGCCATTTGTGTAAATTGATGCTCTTTGAGTTAGGATTATTCATGCGCGACGTCACGCAAGGCATTTTCGAACATCTCTTTGCGTGTTCTGGTCGCTTGATGGCGTTACATTCCCCGTCGGGTAACACTTCGCCTCTCTGGCTCTGACAACGTACCTGACGATGCTGATAACCACCGCCACATTTAACATCGCACTATAAATAAATGATAATTAAAATAATTCAATAATTTTATCCATTCACTATACTTAAATGATATATAATAATATTTATTATATATTTCACCTGAGTCCAATCACCGGTGTTCCACAATGGACACGGATGTTTATTGCATGATAATGTGCTCAATGGACGTGAATCAACATCGCAATAATCATCTCGAGCTGCGGTACGCGTCACTATTGATGAACACTGGACAAGTCGTTTTTTTAAACCACCATTACACGATCGTGAACACTAAAAAAAAAATGAAAAGATTATAAATAGGTATTGAAAATTAATTTAATAACAATCAGGTATGTTTTTTTCTACGCCTGAGAATTTATCTATTTATTTATAGAATCATCGTTTCATAACTAATTGCATGGCCGATGAATTTAATTATGCGAAGGGTCAAATCATTTATATACATAGAGCTCATGTTTGCCAGTTGATTGAATAAACTATCGTGATGCAGTGTAGTAGTGAGATTGAGAGAGGGAGAGAGAGAAAGAGAGAGCGCAAAAAACATTTATACATTTACCTTTCCAAAAGGTCCTGTACGCCAGGCATAAGCGGGATGAATCTTGATATCATTGCTATCAATTTCATTCTCTTGTTCTGAGGGATCGCCATGAGTTGGATCAGATGAATAAATGACTGGTGGTTTACTCGTCTTTTTTTTCGAAACAACACATAAACTCCATTAAATATAATTTGAAATAATAGTCAAATAGTCAATGGTTTATAATATTTGTTTATATCGTATTTGAATGACGAATTGTTTTTGTTTTTTTTTTTCTATTTGTATGTTGTGATACACTTACAACAGTGGGACAGGGATTCAGGACACAAGTCTCTGAGCTATCCGGTTTGATCGAAGTCGCGCAAGCATCACCGGTAGTACCATTCGCATTTAAGCACGCAACTTTTCTTCTGCGAGTTCCATCGCCGCACGTGACCGAGCACTAGAAATTCAATCGTCGTTGTCGTATTAATTCAGGTCGCATCATTCAAAGAACATAAAAAATGAATACATCACAATAATAGAATATACTTTATACATGAATGTGATAAAATAAAAACTCACAGGACTCCATTCACCACTTGACCATTGATGACACGGACCAGCGTTACAAATTTTTTTCACAGTCGATGTTAAATTGCTGCAATGATTCGGGCTTATTATACGATTTTCCACCTGACACCAATACGATCTCAATTGAATTCCAATTCCACACGTTACCGAACACTGATAAACATTAGAATCAAAAATTAATATTTATTGCAAGGTACAATAAAAATGGAAAATAAATTAATTATGAATAATTCATACAGGTGACCATTCACCAGGAGTCCATTGGGGACACGCGTCATGACCACAAGCAATTCTCAATATTTTTTCAGAGGCATTGCACATTTTTTCAGGTACTGAACGTCCACCGGGATCAATACAATTTGCCGTACGTATTTGAATACCGCCACCGCACGACACACTGCATTTTCCCCATTCGGTATAAGACCAATGTGCATCATCGCATGGTCCCAAACACGATTCAATATCCTTTGGACGTTCCAAATGTGCGCATGCATGTGGCAGCAATGGGTGTGGCGTTCGGTGTGTACCAGAGTTTAATAAAATTTGTACACAACGGCTGCTAATCATTCGTGTACCGGGTCCACAATGATTTGAACATTCAGAAACAGAAGTGCGATTCCATCTGGTACAGATAAAAAAAAAATGGCCAATAAAAATATAATTTACTACACGTCCTATCAATTTTAAAATAAATTTTGAGGTCAAACTATCGGTCGTAAACTCACTGGAGCATGCAGTGGTTATTGCATAACTGGCTCTCCTCTTGAGGACGTTCTTCAGGTCGACAGTAATCATCCGGCACAACATCTTTATGTTCGGTACTACGGCATTCAGCTCGTCGTTGTTTTTTTCCTTGGCACGTGTGACTACAGCCCGACCAATCACTCAAAATCCAAGTATAGCTACCAAGAATTTTCTTCGGCACTGTATACTCGTATGCTATTTGCGGTGGCACAACATTTCCCACTGATAATACCTAAAAAGAATTTTTTTTTTTTTTTCAATATAAACACATGATAAAAATACAAATATAATATAACATTTATTTACCTCTAATATCAAATCGACGCTAATTGGTCTGGAACTATTTAAACGTTCGACAATTGAACCTGGTCCACTGTATTCAATTGCAATACCCGGAAGAACAATAACTTTTCTGTGCATTACCATATAATTGCCATTTAAAATGTATTCACCATGTTCACCCAATCGTAGAGCTATAAATGCAAGAAGGGAAACAAAAAAACATAATGTTAATTTATTGATTAATAATTATATAAATTCAATTATATACCTAAATAATTGCTGTCATTGTGGGAGCCGCCCCATCCATGTTGTCTTATATCGATATAGCTGCTGCCAGCTGGAATTTTTGCTACTCTCCTGTAACCATAAACACCACTGGAATTGTAAGCGCCAGCAATTCTTTGACATGTCGAATTGTCGCCACCGCAAACTCCACACGTGTCGAGTTCAACAGTTGAATTGAGAACGTGATCGCAACCCGCTTGTTTGCAATGGCCATTGACGCATATGTGAAAGGTATCGGGACCGCAGGGCGTACCATCTATCACCTTGTCACGCAACATGTAGTACTGATTACTTTCAACTTGGCAATAAAGTCGACAACGATCCTCCGGTGGTACTGCATTTAATAAATAAAATGAATGATAATTAAAGTTAATTTCATTAATTCATTCAATTAATTATCATTACGGCAATAAAAAAAAATTTAATACGAAAAAGAAAGAAAAATAATTAATAAATACTCTTAATATATTTAGCGTGCCACTTAACATCGCGCGGTAGGTCTTGGATATTATGATTGTTATTGTTTGACATTGCACACTGTTCCTCCCTTGAATGAAAAAAAAAAAAAAAAATGAAATAACATCAATTATCAATTTGAAATTATTGATAAAGTTAAATAAATAATTGATGATAAATCTTTACCGAAAATCAAGTGAGCCAGCTGGACATTCTTTTGTTCCACAGCTTCGATATTTAACCCGTTCGCCAACACAATAATTGCCGCCATTTAATGGTGGTGGACTGTTACATTCTCTGTATTTCTTCTTTATTCCACCGCCGCACGTTCTGGAACACTCGCCATAACGTCCCCATTCGCCCCACTGACCATCCGACGGCGCTAAATTACGTCTGGATACACATTCACCTCGATGACACCATTTGCCATAAGAACACGGTGTACCATCAGCCCATGGCATATGCTGGGTATGACACTGGGGATAATGATCCCAGGATGGAGCGGTGCACCAAAGTCTCTTGCACACTGCCTGGCCGGTAACCAACCACGGGCTAAGTTTACTCTTGTTCTTCTTAATCTATTTTATAATTCATCTAAGTCTAATAGGCGGAGGTGGTTTTTGTTATCTTGCTTTAGCAAGTAAAAAAAAATTTATATATATATATATATATAAATGAATAAATAAATAAATAAATAAATAAAATAATAATTCGAATGATGGAATGATTGAATAGGAATTCAAGACTGATGCTTGATGCATGTTTGAATCCCATCAGTCCTAAAAATATTTATTAACGGCGGAGGCGGGACGACGAATGAAGAAAAATACATTTTTTTATCATTGGCCATTAATTTTGGAGTGAAATTAAAAATTAAATTCCAAGTAATTTATTTAGAGGTGAAAAAGGAAAAATGAATGCCCGTGACTTACCATCAATCTCCATGTGCGGGCAAATTTTTGATCCAGGACCAAACACAAGTTCACATTGTTTATTCTCAGAATAATCTTCACCAGGTAAACGTCCAACGTCCGACCTAATCATATCTCTTGGCTCATCCAACAGACAATTGGCATAACCAGCTCTGAAAAAATACCACGAATTATTTGCTTAAAACACATACACATATACATTTATTTTTAGGATTCTTTTTTTTGACCAGTGGCAGTGGGGCAGTGGTGTCTTTTGCACGCAATCATGGGAATGCTTGAAATTTAAACGATGAAAATAATAAAAAAGTGAAAAGAAAAAAAAACTGAAACACACGATTTGCGCGCGCGCCTTACTCAAAGACGACAAAGTGTGCCCGAAGCATTGCATTTCCAACAGTGAGACGAATGAGAGAAGAAGAAAATAAGCCGAACAGAGAGAGAATGGCGGAATAGAGGACAGAGAAAAAGATAGAGAGAAAGATGTGCAAGAGCCTCTGTATTCGTATCTGACTCGTGGAACCGGATTCCTAAGTGGCGAGAGCTCTGGCTCTCATTGCTGGGGTGTATAAAGAAAAATTGCCAACTCCATCGTGGAGGCATCTTCTCTGTGTGGACCCCGACTGTGCGAGAGAGCATAGCGCGGTCAAGAAGTTGCATCCGGTATGATATTGTTTTCGCTATGTATCCGTTGGAAATTGATGAGTGCAATTGTGTGTTGTCATCTTCATTTTATCAATAATATTATTTTCAATAAAATTCTATTTCTTGGTGTATGGAAACTATCCAGATATTAATATAAATTTATATATCTCAAATTAAATACAATGGTACTATTTTATTGGTTTAACCCGACCCCGGAAACACTGTCACCATATGTGTATAAATTCTATCTTTAGTTTTGAAAGTTTGAAATAAAAGAACGATAGAGATTTAAGTACAGCGAAAGAGCGCAAAAGAGAAATGAAGAGAGATAGGAACTTACTCGAGAAACTCGGTAACGCAGTGGCGTGAACACTTGGACCATTCCCAAGGAAATGTGTTGTCGTCTAACATCCGGGACATCACATTGTGTACTTGAGAGCGATCGTCAAATTTTGCACACTTTGGATCACCATCGTGCGGCATATTAAATCTACAATTGAATGATAAAATTTTTATTTTTATATTGTGATATTTAATTGAGTGTATTGATACAATTTATAGTTGACAATTTACTTATTTTATTTACTTACACGTGACCGAGCTCGTGGGCAATTGTGAAGGCCGCAGCGAGACCATTGTCTTGTACAATTGCGCATGAAGATCCTGGCGAGCACATTCGTCCAAGTTCAGCCAAGCCCAATGTATCGCATCTTCTTTCGCCGGGATTGTGACACAAATTCTCTCTAAAAGCAAAAAACAACAAAATAACCCCCCCTCTCCACATACAAATCCATAAAATACATTTGACACTTTCGATTATGTTCAATGAATTTTTTTCTTCTTTCATTCATTTAAATACATTCCAATAAAGCATAAAAATTGATTATAAATGCGCATAAAATAAATTTTATCTTGTTGAATAATTTGACATTTATCGAATATAGCTGGCAATCATCAGTGCGCGCATATGAAAACAGAGAAATAGAAGCGCACACGCACGTCAGCAACGACTGTAAGGCGTGTACCCTCGGGGCATAAACTGGCCGTTGGTCATTACTAAAGCGTCTTCCTCTCAAATAGCCTCCAACTGGTCTTGAAATCGCGTCGTTCTCATTATCTCTCAGTGTCTCTTTCTCTCTTTTATTTTTATTTATTTTTTTTTATTCCATGCTCGTTGCCGTTGCAAGTATAGACAATCGCGAATATAAACTTGTCTTTATATACCGACCTCGTTAAAAGAAGCGCTGCATCGTGATGTTCAGGCGATGGCTCATCCGGGTTATTGCGTTTTTGCCAATGACAAAAGCTCTTGAGCATTTCCGCCGCGGCGATCCCATCAGTCCCATTGTATTTTGTACCGAACATTTCATTCGTTTGCATTATTTTTGTCACTGCAATACTTATTGGATTGCCAATTGATGGATCTTTATAAATCCGTGATACCTAAAATTCAAAAAAAAAAATAAATAATAAAAAAGTGACAAATAATTTTTATTCATCACAAAAATAAAATTGAAAAATGAGATAAATTTATATTTGCACTATTAATAATGTGGAAAGTGAGTGATGCTTCGCTAAAATCCGCGACTAACACGAGATTACACGAGTAAATATGCGTAAATATAGTGCATAGAGTATGCATAGTTATATAAAAATCATCATGAATATAAAAAAAAAATAATAAAACAAGTCAACAGCTGAGTATGAATTCGTTCCAACGACGCTCAACGAAATACTGTGTATATATGCATGCATACATGTATATATATATATATATATATGAATGAAGTTGCATGCAAAGCACGAAACTAATTAAGATCGTGCAGCACATTGTTGATGTATGTCTCTTGCTGTTCTTTCTTTCTTTCTTTCTCCCTCCCTTTCTTTCTCTTTCCATATACACATACATATATAGTCAACAAGTTATTCCCACGCGTGCACACGTTTAATCAGTAAATTTACATGCATTACAAGTTGTAATTAAGCTGGACATCGTCAATGTGCATATGACTATTAAATATTTTACATCGTCATTTGAGTCCGAGAAATTGTTATTTTATAATTCAACAATTATATTTAAATAGATGCCAGTTAAAATGAAATGATATTTGATTTTGCTTAATGTGAATTTTATGAAATTATAAGATTATGTTGTCACGAATTATTATCAATTATCATCAATTATTGTTTGATATAATTTTTTTATTTATTTATTTATTTATCTCTGTATTATTTTATATGCTCATGTTACTGCTAGCGTGTCGCACTTGGGTTTTTCAAGGCACGTGCAGACGATCATGACTTCAACATTAACCACAGGTTGTATGCAAGTAATATAACCAAGCACGCGGAATCGCGCCAATTATAATCCTGTTAGAATGGGCGTTAAGTTGTGAAGCCAATGTGACATATAACAACATATATATAAATATGTATATGAATATGTGTACATACGTGTATGAAATATAACGCCAAAGGCTAAATGAATTTTTCTGTCGATTTTCATTATCAAATAATTCGGTCAAAATTAACATAGGTATTATTATGAACCATCGAAAACCGGTTCCATTCATTTTTTTTTTATGTATATATAAGAATATAAATGATGAGGAAGTATGTATGCGCAATCACACCACACCAGGAAGGATAAAAAAAAGAATGACGGTGTTTGCTTCATCACGTTAATAGAAATATAAAAAGCAAGAATATTTCTTTTCTTTTTTTTTTTTTTGCTTCACCTTCTCTTATTTTTTCTTTCTTTTTTTTTTATCTTGATTTAATATGATAACATATAATCGAATATCTCGGCGTGATTGGTATTGATAATTGCACATTGGCGAGTTTATAAAACCAACCATACATATATATATATGTGTGTGTGTGTGTACATATACAATTACACAATATTGAAAATAATTTTCAGTTAATTACTAATGACAGTTGAATTGACATACATACATGGTAAAAGGTTGTGCAAATAATAATTGAAGAGTCAAGGCAATTGCACGTAGGAATAGGAGAAAGATACAATAAAAAAATATTATAAATTCATATGGATATATATGTTTATATATATTTTTTCATTTGAATCTCGAATGAAATAAAATCACTTTTAAATTATGTTTTATATATGCAATCCTATTGCATTTACACCAGTCAATCCAGTTGGTGAAATTATCTCGGGCCAAAAGCTCATTTCTGACATAACAAATAAATTCAATCGTATATTTTCGTTTATGGTTAAATAGGTTATCCTCAAGATCACAAACACATAAATCCATATTTATCAATTTTATCTTATTATTATTTTTCATACCGTATGTACTGTATATACAGTGTTTAATAATCAGCCATGTTTGACGACATGTTGTCATCGCCAAACAACAAACTCGTGATCGACCTACGATTATTTCAATCCGGTTTTCTTACATATTTCTTTCACACCTTGTCAACACATTCGCACACACGACATATTTAGCCATGGATTTTCTGTAATTTTATTATTATTTT